>JAWWMW010000984.1:209803-230866 GCA_035048345.1 Echeveria elegans
GGATCATGGGACGGCTGTCGGATGTGATTGTGAGGCTTTTGATTTCGGCTGTGGTTGTGGTGATGAGGGTGAGGATGAGTAGGGTTAAGAGGAGGAAAAGTTGGTGCTTGATTGTTGACATTGGGTTGGGTTGTGTTAGATCGGAGTTGGATCTGAGTAGAGGGCGGAGGGATCTGAAGAGAGGGAGGGGGAGGTGGAGTCAAAAGGAGGGGCTGGATTGATTGATGGCTGGTGTGAACAACTGCACTGAGATTCGAACAGTGTGTCGGTATGAAGGTATTAATTTGTACGCAATGTTTCTGATATACAGAGTATTTGTTTAAGCTCGTTGCGAAAAAAAGTAAAAAATGATTTTTTATAGAAAAAATTGTAAGAAAATTTTAAATTTAATATATATATTTTTTATTATTATTTTCTTTATAATCAAATACATATTCCATTTTCACTCATATTTTTTTAAATTTTCTCTTTTTTTTTTCCTACGACGAACTTGAACTTTAATATATTATATTAAATCTCCTAAAATTTTAATGCTCCCTTTCCTTATTAGAAAAAAAGGTGTGTTCGAGAAAAACAAATAGCGTGTTGTGAAGATTTGTTATTGTTACGTAATTTTTTCATGAAAAAAGTTTATTTTTATTTAAAAATTCTGCTCAACTCTTTCGCTACATTTTTTAAAGATAATTAATTTTACATATCCGCTATATGTCGAATTCGAATTTAAAGATATCTAATACAAATTTTTTGAATTAAACATCAGAAGTTAGTCACAAATTTCAGCTTTTCCGCTCTCCGTACAGTTCCGTCAGTTTGACCGTCACGCGCGAATTAACCATAAACACCTGTAATACATAAAATTTTTGATTTAAACGCCCTCTATCAAAAACGTCGTTGTTCCCGTCCGAAACGATCGTCTTGTCCTTCTTTGGATACGTTCAACTCTATCGACAACGCTTCTTGCTCATGTTGCTAGGGCGACCATCGCCTCTGATGTTTGGCAAATCTTTGAAAAAATGTTTCACGCACAGATTCGATGATGAAGCGTACTCTATATGATTCATCTTGTCGTTTACTCTCATTATTTAATTACGATTTGCGCGTACTTTTTTAATATTGTTTCGTATTGCACACAATATTGGAGTTTTATTGCACAATTGGAGAATTTTAGGCATTATTACTCAATTGTTTAGGACTGTCCAACGACCAACATGACTGTGTATAACCTCAAAATCTAGATTTTTGTAAATAACTTACTCTTCTTCCTCCAAAAGAATGTGTGAGAGAAACTTTGCTCTTATTAATTTCAATTTTTTTAGTTTTTTAAAAAAATTAATAATATTTTTAAAAATATATTTCTCTAAACACCTTTTAACCGTTACCAATTTAACTATATTTTTATTTTGCTACTTCTCTATTATATGTCGATTATTTCTCAATTATTCTTTTTATCTTTATCTAAATATTCAAATAAAATATAATAAATTTGGAAAGTATCTGTTCAAAAAGTACTAGTTAGGGTGAATTAGAGAACTTTGTGTCATAAAAATGCAAAATAATTTTTCAAAATTTTGTATAATACTGTAGAAATTTTGTCCAGTACGCCAACTGTTGGCATTGAATATGAATCGTATCAGTTGACACATGTTGCACTACAACAACAAAATTCAAAGAAATTACCTGCAATATTAAATACCCAAAAAAAATCATCATTTTCAGATTTGAATATTGGAATTAAAACCACCCCAACAGCACAGCGTCAGTCAACCGTTAACACAGACTTGTTTCACTATACACGCGGCTGAAACAAGTCAAATTCACTACAAAGAAACTTTCCTCCTTTCTCCGTTCCAGTTTGCTGCACAACATAATAATCAAAAATCAAGCATCAACTGCTTACTGCAGCACCAGGTCAACCATCTCCTCTTCTTCTGCATTATCATCATCATCTCTAGTGTATGCCACAAAAATTGAAGACTCTTTCTCCGCACCAAAAAAATACTCCACCTTTCTCACTCTTCCGCCATCTTTTGATCCTTTCGCGTGCTCATCATCTTAAGTTGAACATCAAGTCAAGCAAATTGGACCTATCTTTCGATGAATTCTGACTTTTTCCGAGTTTCAGCTGATTGTGAAGCTGTGTCTTAGGGTTTTTGCGTTTGCTGATAAGGAAGATGTCTTTTGTGAAATTGCAGATCTGGGGTTTATTATTTCGATTATATTAGTGGGAAAGGAGGATAAAGTTTGGAGCTTGGGGTGGTTTGAGTAGATGGGTGTTTGCTGGAGCTGGAGCTACTGGAGCCATAGGAGCCAAAGAGTTAAGGCTGATAGTCAATGCTTTACTGGTATTTCTTCTTCTTGTTCTTCTTGTTTTTTCTTCAGCTTGTGTAACCTTACATTGTTTATCATTGGGGGTGTTGTGACCCGAACTAATTTGGTCAACAACTTGGTTTCATTTCGAGATGATGATGGTAGGCAGTTTGAGCAAACAAGCTTAAAGTGTAAGCTTAATCCAACTCTAATGAAATGCATGTTTCAATGCTGCTTGTCAACTGTACGAATTGGTTGCTCAATTAGTAGGTAGGTTTCAGTTTCAGACTTTCGACTGTCATAAAATTGTAGATATTTCAACTGTAACATCAATATGTTATTGTACCTTCGCCGGTTATATAGCGAGTATATGGGCATCTTTGACTGTATAGTATCTTAAATTGTGTTAAAATAGACCAAAGTATCAGTATCACTTGGATGCTGGTTTCAGATCTGCTTACAGTTCATTCATTTGCATCAAAATTAAGTTGTTAAACAACATATAATTGGTACAGTAGTATGTACGCCATTTAATCTGCTGGTAAATGTGTGTGCCAAATGAACTCCATATTTCTCTCCAGTCTGTTTGTTTCTTGTTTTTGGCATTTGGCACTGACATCTCATAAAATGTATTCACACCGCCAGTTGGAAGTCTAGGAATGATGATCGAAGATGGTAAATGGTAACTATGATGAGCTAATCAAGTGTTAGTCGAGGAAATTAAAACAGTGTTGGGATAACTGTACAGGAGTCAGCCAGTAATGGTATTTGGTATTTACTAGTTAACTAGAACGTCCTAGGAAGTTATCAAATTAGTCAGAAACATCCATTATCAGTGGTTTGATCTACCGCCAGTACACATTCCTTAATGACAGAGGTTGTTCAAACTTCAAATGAATAGCGTGTACAAGAAAAGAAATAGAGTTGTTAACTATGTCGAAGAGTTACTGTGCTTCCTGCTTATGTGGAAATATTACCATAAAGGAGAGAGTCGAGCTGTATGGATATGATAACCTGAATCTCAGTTTATTTATATTCTGCCACCAACTTTTGTTTGAATTAATTTCGTTTATTGAAGGTTCCATATGATATGATGGCGTGGACATACTTGGTAGGTTGTTTTGTGATATATTCGGTAGGATTGGCTTATAGTTTCAAACTTCACTTGTAAGCTTGTTTATTGTTTTCTACACTAAAGAAATACACACTATCATGCAGGGGAAAACTCAAAAAGGGCAAGCAAAGACAGAGGTCGCCTCAGCAATTCTAGTAGCAAAGGTTCATCAGTACCAGTCATTCCAAGGACTGAGGGTGAGATATTGAAGTCCCCCAATCTAAAGAACTTCAGCTATACTGAACTTAAAAATGCTACCAGAAATTTCCGTCCCGATAGTGTGCTAGGAGAAGGTGGTTTTGGATCTGTTTTCAAAGGTTGGGTTGATGAGAACTCCCTGGCTGCAACCAAACCTGGGGTCGGTACAGTGATAGCCGTGAAAAGATTGAACCCAGATGGATTTCAGGGTCACAAGGAGTGGCTGGTTAGTGCCAATTATCTGAACGTTTTTTCCTTCATCTAAACTTGCACTTTTATGTGCAATGCAACTGCACAGGAAGTATGCTCATCAGATTTATCACCACGATTCATATGAACTCCGACCAAGAATTTATTTCTTGTCAGAATTTGCATACAATATCCAATGTTATATTAATGATGACTTATAATACCGTTCAAAAGAATTTGTTCATAGTGGTAATTTACATTACTCCTGACTTAATTTGTTACTTATTTGATTCAGACCGAAATAAATTACCTAGGACAACTGCAGCACCCTAATCTTGTAAAATTATTTGGTTACTGTTTGGAGGATGACCAAAGGCTTCTGATATATGAGTTCATGGCTCGAGGAAGTATGGAAAACCATTTATTCAGGAGTAAGTTTGGATTGCTTTCTTCTCTTTATCGATAAAGTCTTGTCCGTCGTTTTTCTTAAATAATTTTATTTATGATAACTTTACGATTGGAGCAGGAGGGTCTTATTTCCAACCCTTATCATGGGGTATCAGAATGAAAATAGCTCTTGGTGCTGCAAAGGGGCTCGCCTTCCTTCATAATGCAGAAACCCAAGTTATTTACCGAGACTTCAAGACCTCCAATATATTGTTAGACACGGTACGCGCCAATTGCCATTTCTGTATTTACTGTGTGTTTAAATAATAATCTTGACAAATCAGCATCATTTGGTACTGATTGTCCGGTGTTGTCTATGTGCGTATATACAGAACTACACTGCTAAGTTATCCGATTTTGGGTTAGCCAGAGATGGGCCTACTGGAGATAAGAGCTACGTGTCGACAAGAGTCATGGGAACATTTGGTTATGCAGCTCCAGAATATCTGGCAACAGGTACCACACTTCTGATAGTGGCTTTTTTAATTGCATTGCCTTTTGGTAGTCGTACTAATTTTTTGGGTGGTCTCAACCTTTTGGGTTGTTTCTAGAAGAAAGTTCACTTTGCTTTTGTGATTTCCAGAGGACATATGGATTATTAGTTGGATCTTTGAGTTATATTCTTTGGCTTGATGTTGAAAAGACTTTTTGCATGCCTCAAATTTTCCGCAGTCCTATGTATTTTTCTGGATGTCACAAGATATATCCTTGGGTTGTGTTGCTTGTGTTACAAAAATTGTTTCTTCTCTTTTTTTGCCAGGACACCTGACAGCCAAAAGCGACATTTACGGTTTTGGTGTTGTTTTTCTAGAGATGTTATCTGGTCGAAGGGCAGTAGATAAAAACAGGCCTCCTGGTCAACACAATTTGGTTGAATGGGCCAAACCTTACTTGATGAACAAGCGTCGTCTGTTCCGCATTCTTGACGGTCGACTTGATGGACAATATTCAATCGACAAAGCCCAACGAGCAGCTACCCTCGCACTCCAGTGCTTAACAAACGACCCCAGGTCTCGACCAACTATGGGTGAGGTAGTAGCAGTACTAGAAAAACTTCAAGATCCGAAGGACACTGCAAAATTCACTGGAAAGGAACAATTAGCCAATAGTAAAAGCCAACCAAGTGGTCAAAAACCCGGGACTGGCAGAAGAACTTCAACAGAGGCCTCTAAAGCAACTTCTAGTTACCCAAGACCAAGAAATTCTCCATTATACGGTCAAATTTAGAACCTTAGTGGTTGTTCATTACGAAGTTCATTCTGGTGTCAATCAAGAAAAATATCAGTTTGTTCCACGGTCGTGTAGTTCAAATGACCTGTACAGTTCAAAATCATATCTACTTGTACCTACTACGTTTTCACTGGGAATATGATGAATACATGTAATGGTTGTTCGGTCCAAAAAGTTGGAGTTTAATTGTTGTAGTATTAATTTTCAATACTCTACTCTTGATTATTGAACAAAGCCAAATTATACATAATCAGGAGGTGAATTACTTGGTAAGAATTTGATCCTTCCAAATCCAATCCATAATAAGCAAATCTTGGGATGCTAAAGATGAAACAGATGTTGATGTGAGACCATAAAAGGCGGAGTGTTATGCAAATATAAAGTTCTGAACTCCGGTATGGGCAACTAATGTACTTATAATTTAAGATGTCGCATTATGGCATCACTTATCTGTACATGTCTGGCAGTTAGAATCTTATTATCAACATGCTAATAATGGCATTATTTTGAGTTTCATTTTGTTACACCAATGGTTGCACATGGATCATTTTAAACGAAAAATTAAATGCATCACAAATTACTTGAGAATGTATAAGTGTATAACCTAAACTTGATCCCGGGAACTTAGAATACTCCTGCAAAGATGGGGTGACCAACGAAATCAAAACATGTTAGGAGCTGCACGACTTATTGACTAATTTGGGCAATAAATAACAGATGACATGTGTTTTCGTGTTTATAAATACTTCTGTTTTTATAAGATACTCAGTTTGGTGCATGAGTTTTTGTCCTTTGATTGGCTTAAATCAAACGATTCGTGTATTTGACAGGGTCAACTTCTTCTCTTTTTTTTTTAATCGAAACAGACCTGTCATTATTATAAGTAAAGCTTTGAGTTGCTGTCTTTTTGACCTTAGAGAAATGCCTGCTGGAGGTCTGGAGGTTCTTGTTCTCAAGGCCAGGAAACTCAAGAACAAATCTTGTTGTCTGAGTGAGTTTACTTTGTTTTCTTTGTTAGTAACAACCCGTGATGTATCATCACTCACAGTGGTGCTGATAAAAACTATTTTAAATGCCTTCATTTTTGAGCTAATTTTTATGCACAAACAGTGAAAATGGATCCATATGCGCTAATTCAGTACGGAAATCAAAAGCAAAGAAGTACGGTGGCCAAAGGTACAACCTGCTACTTTTCCGTTCATGTTTTTTTTTTTGACACTGCATTCTACCTTTTGACAAACCTATACTGCCTACATTGACATGACATGCAGGACAAGGTAGGAATCCGATATGGAACGAGAGGCTGATGTTCACAGCGGAGTACCCATGTGATGAAAAACACAAATACAAGCTCATTATCAAGATCATGGATCGGCGCAAACATTCACCTGATGTACCTCTTGGCGAAACCAAGTACTTATTCCCTTATTTTACCCCATTTGTATACCATGTATGAGTGTATATGACACTCACCGTCTCACGTCACATAAAGAATTTGTGATGGCCTCTTCCACTGCAGCATATATTTGAACGATCTAGTATCATATGGAGTCGAACTGGGAAAAGCTGACATGAGGATGCAAAAGTACCGAGTAGTGCTACCTGATCAAAGATATTATGGAGAAATTTCCGTCGCAGTTTCCTTCACGCTGGACGAAAATGATCATGAGCACCGATTAAAATTGTAACACTCAAAACTAGGACACGGGACTATTTAAATTAGTACAATGAATATCAAACCACAAAGGTTGTACTTGTGCACAAACAAAAACAAGGCACTCTGTGAACTTGAGCTTCTCATTCTTCGGAACTTTTCGTTTTCTGCCTGAGCAAAATAAACTTAACCAACAGATTCACTATATCTATTACTCTATCATGTTAAGCTTTGTATACCTTCACTTATATTTAGGGGTGGCAATTTACCCGTCGTCCTGCCCTGTCTCGCGTCGCGCCGCCCTATAAGCCAAACGAGACATGACAGGTTGGAAAATTTTTGACCCCCGCCGCCCGCCCCATCTAGTGATTAACCCCTAATTAATTCTAATTAACTTTTAATTAACCCTAATTAATCATGATTAATTCTAATTAATCGCGGGACAGGAGAGGAAAGATCCTCTACGGATCGCCGCGGAGCATGATATGACAAAATAATTTTACCCGCGCATAGAACATGTCTCAATTTGACCCCAACCTGACCCACGTTCCCACCCCTACTTATATTGAATAGAGTAGGAGTACCAGACATAGACTAATCACGGTTTATAGCAACGGAACTAATAAGTAAACCCGTAGCTAATAATACTGAATATAAATATCTAAGGGGAAGCAGCCGTAAAACCTCATCTCATCTTCGAGCGTTTCTTCTGTGAAAAATCAATGGCGGGCGGAAACGTCAACGCTTCCTCGCTAATCCGTTCTGCTTCGTTTTCGACCAATTCGCTCGTCCGTTCCCAACATGTTACTCCGCCGTGCCACTGCCGAGCGTTTCACAGCGGCGGTGGAGTCATGTCGAGCTTCGTCGTGTGCGGAACTATTCTGTACAGTGCTTAGTTGATTTGGTGATGCAGGAGTTCACCGCGTCTCGACGGAGGACCAGAGTTCGTGCTTCTGCAAAGTACGCTCCAAATTTTGAATATTATACAAAAAAAATTGCAAGTTGAAGATATTTGCAGTTTAATTTTCCAAATGCGCAAATGAGGGGAACATGTTCTTGTAATCATGTATGTTGTTAATTAGCATGAAAGGCAACTGAAATGGCTTTATATCTAGATTAAACAGGCTGAAAAATATCTCTTTTAGTAATGTATAGGTACCCATCACAAGACTGATCGCATGTGGCATTTTCGAATTTTGTTGGAAGTTTATATTTGAATCTTGAGTTTTGACTATGGAAGATTGGGATCACTTTTGCGCACTGTTGAGCAGATTGGGAATTTATGGGAGTGAAGAGATGCTAGACGATAAAGTTGAAAAGAGAGTTTTGCAAAGGGGACTTTTGGTGGAATTCAGGAAGGATTCTTAGAGGGTTACGCTTGCTGTTTTTTCAGAAACCGAATGGGAAGAAGAACTGAATGGTTATGGATCAGGTTCAGTGCGGAAAAATAAATGTCGCGTTATAGTTCTGTGGATTGAAAGATTTTTTTTATCTATTTAAGTTAAGTTTGCTAACAATATCCTTTGTTTGCTGCAGAATGGAGTTATGTCCTCCATAAAACCACTACAATTAACTTATAATATTATCCCGGGTGTCAAAGAGCTGACCAGGCTGAGACATGCAGTTTTGTACATCAGGCTCAAAATAACTTGGTTAGTTATCTTATGATGTTATCCACAATGAACAAACATATAATTAGCTTCTTTACTAATTTTTAGCTTTCATTATTGTGAGCGATCAATCTGGTGCAGGATGCAACACTGCTTGAGTTTGCATGGAGCGAACTTCTCGAAAATAACAAGTCTGTGACTGTGGACGGGCTAGCAGAGGTAAAGTTCTTTTTTGGACTTTTTGATGCACTTCGTAATTCCTATATCTTATTCCAATGACCAATTCCTTCCAAAGATTATATATGGCAGTTTTGACGCGTTAGAGAGTTATTTTGCTCATCTCTTGCTGTCACAAGATGAAGTATACTTCCCAGTCCTTGAGACCAAAGGCTATTTTTCTCTTTATAGGCCAAGACCCACAGTTCAGGTACTGTACTTATTTTCCATCACAACTTCTATTGGACAATTTCAAAAGAATTCTGATGGCTCATTAGACCATTACTCCTTTTCATTACTATTTCCTCCATGACACTGATTGTTTTGACAATATGAAGGTCAAAGAACTTCCTACATAGGAAGCATGTGAAGGAGGATGCGGAAAAAGAACTCGAAAAGATTACACAGCTACTAAAATCAGCTTAAGCAATGTCTCCAAATGGAAAACTGCCTAGTCTTCGTGGAGTGTTGAAGAGACTGTATGGAAGATAGTCAAAATTTTGTAAGCCTATATGCGATTGATGCTTGTGAGAATGATGATCAAAAGAACACAACTGGAACAGTAACTTGATTCAGTAAGACATCTTTCCACCTTTCAGGTGTTAATACCTTTACCGTAACCTATTTCTTGAGTTGGTTTTTGATGTAGAATAAAAGTAACTGGAACTGGTCATATTCACTGTTATTTCAAATTTACTTCACTACTAGCTAAACATGATATGCTTGCAATTCTTCAGATTTTGATGGCAATGGGACTGGTAAAGACGTCTTCATTCGCCAATGATCTTCTGATTGATATTTTGGGTATTTCCAGTACACATCAACCTTGACATACTGAACCTGAAGTACTATGATGTACGAACTCATCATCCAGAAGATGTCAGAAGGGCCTCCGAAAGTCTTTTATCTGAATCACGGTCACCTGATCTTGATAAGGTGTGCAGGTTTAACAAGTAGCATAAAATACACTTTCCCCTCAGATTAATATCATTCATATGTCACCAATATATCACATTGTGTACTTCCGAAAATGGATTAATATCATCCATATGTCACCAATATAACAAGTAGCCGAAATACATTGCTTATCAGCAGATTCAGTATTTCTAACGAAAACGCTCGATGACCATGTTTATGGGGCTTGCTAATTGCCGGCACAATGATGATCATGTTATACTACATTCTTGTTTGTTCAGGCGTGTATGATTTTAATTGCTAGCTCTTGTACGTTTTACACACACTGAGTGCTTATTTTTTTTTTTTTTGGGAAGGGGAAACCCTAGCCGCTGCTCATCGAGTGCGCTCTAGGTAAACCCATGGCTGACATGGTAGCCTGCAAACCACGCCAACCGGGTGTTACCATACCGTAGTATGACAGGCTCAACCAAGCTAAGGGGAATTTCACCCCTTGAAGTGTTTAGCAGGGGATTGAACTCAAGACCTTTGGCTTGAGAGTCCACACTGCCCACCGCTTGGCTACCCCTTTCGAGGCCTTCGAGCTGAGTTTTGATAATCCTGCCTTTGGAGGAAATATCACATGAGTTCATTGCCAGTTTTCCTTTTAAGGTAGGATTGGTCTAACATTATATGACACTTTTACTCTCACATGGACTGTTCTATCAATGAGTTTGTGCTGACTGCTTCTCCTGGCAATGCAACAACCGATCTCTGTGTGTATTTTATACCATTGCCTCCCTTGAACTAATGTTGAGCTGTTTGGGTCTCTGCAATGCAGCAGGGAAATTTTGAACCTGGGCCTCTGGATTACTGCCATAAGGTTGCTTATTGTACGATTTGATGGTTTTATAAAACTGGCTTCTGTTAAGTTCTTACATGTTCATGCAGAAGCTGATGGTGCTCTCGATAAAGCAAGGAAACACAAAAAGCGGCAGCTGGAGGACACACTGAACCTTGTCATAAAAAAGAGAAAGGTAATTCCAATATTTGGTAGCGACTTTCTAGGCTTCTTATTATTGCATGGTGTACATCTTTATAAGCTACTGTCTTTGAATTACACAGTTCAACCATTTTGGATGTTGCTTATTTTGGATCAGGTTGTTTGCTGTGTGCTGATGGTCTATTTTATGGTCGCTTTTTAAAAAATTGAAATTATTGATTCACATTGGTTTAGCAATAACTGAGTGTAAATTTTGAAGTAGAATGTCTCATTTATCATTATGGATATGATATGATACTTCCAGCAAGTTTCAATTTTAATTTGCATGAACTCAGGACAAGCTCATGGTTTATCTTCTCTGAATGGGAAATAGATTATATCTCGCAAGTCATACACATGATGGTTTTTCTTCTTCTGATGTTCTCATAGGAATATGAGGAAAAACTGAAAGAGAAGGGTGAGACACCAGTGATGTTTAGGTGAGAAGAATTACTTGGCTCACTTCATATACATGATTTTAATCCCTTAGTTTATAATAGTATTTGAAATGGCATGTCGAGACTTGACAACTGTTTTTTAATCCCTTAGTTTATAATACTTGAAACTTGACAACTGTTTTTTACTGCAGTCATTTGGGACCACCTAAAAGGCTCACAACTGCTGAGGAAGAAGAAAGAATGAACCATCCAAAACCTGAGGTTAATTATGATTCAGCCTGTGCAGGATACCTATGAACATTAGCAACTACTTCACAACTAATATTTTTGTTTTCTTTGTGTCTAGGATTCTGTTTACTACCATCCTACTTTAAATCCCACTGGTGCACCGCCTCCTGGAAAACCCCCAATGTATAAATCATCTATAGGTTGGTTTCTGGTCTTCTTCTTTTTTCAAATTTATATCCAACTGCTGGTTTTTTTCCTTCTTTTCTTTTATGACGTGTTCTTCATTCTCTAATTGCAGCTCCTGTCTCAGCTGCCTCTGCCGGTGAAGCATCAACATCAAATGCAGAGATGGATGATCTTGCAGTGTCAATACCTCCTCCACCACCACCGCCACTTCTTCCAAATTCCAGTGATTTGGAATCTGTAAATGGGCCCGAAATACCTGTCTCGTTGCCTTTACCTCCTCCGCCTCCACTGCCTCCCAGGCCGCTTATTTCCAACATGGGAAGCACACTACCCCCACCACCTCCCCCGCCAGGATCTGTACTCAAAGAACAAGGGATTGTTGGCCATCCCCCGCCACCTGTACAACCTCCTCCACCAGGAACTGCTTTGAATGAAATGGAACAGACTCGAGCTGTGAAGTCAGATATTCCAGTTGCTGGTTTCAGTCAGGTAAAACGCTTACTCTCCTCAAACTTCCTTTTTGTGATTACAAGTCAAATTAACATACTTGATTATAATACGGTAAGAATTTCCATATATGTGGTGAAATGAACTAATAAAATTTTGGTAACAGGGTGTCCCAGCGGGTCTTCCACCTCCCGGGTTGCCAACAAAAAGTAATCAGTCTGAAGGTGCTTTATCAGAATTAAATACAAATGAATTTCCGGGTACACGCGATGCACCTACGATGATGCCACCACCTCCTCCACCAAAACCACAGTTAATTCCTGGACCACCGATGATCCCAAATGTGCATCCCGACATGCTACCTCCTGGAATGGGTAATTTTATGCCGCCGCCGCCTCCGCCTCCGCCTCCACCAATGGTACTTCCAGTTCAGATTCAGATGCTGCCTCCTGGAATGGGTGTGCCATTCATGTCAAGACCACCGTACGGTCCTCCTCCAGGCCCTCCTCCAATGATGAGACCACCACTTCCTCCTGGACCTCCCCCTCCTTTTCAAGAAGATGATCATGACATAATAAGAGTACCTGTACCTCAAAAACCCTCGTATATCAAGTCAGCAGCATCTACTGTGGTTAAAAGGCCACTTGCTCAGCACACACCAGAGCTTACATCCATGGTTAGTCAAGTGCAATTCATAAAATCTAATTTCTCCCTTACTATTTTTGGTAACAACTATGCAAGATTGTTACGCTGTCCTTCCATGTCTGCATATTTGATATGAAGTTTTTTTTTATATATGTTTGAAACAGATTCCAGCATCTGTACGTGTCAGGCGAGAAACAGCTACTCCAAAACCAAAACCCAAGATCCCTGCTGCAGGACCAGCCACATCAACAGTAGTACGCTCAGCTGCCCCCTCAACTGTGAAACCAACACCTGCACCAAAGCCACAGAGCGTTGACGATTCGTATAGTGCATTTTTAGAAGACATGAAGGCGCTGGGAGCTCTTGATAGTTGATAGGATTTAAGATATTTATAGTTACAACCAAAACAGGTTTTAAGTGTTGCATTAGTTTCCAACCTTTGGTGTGTAATATCACTTTCCGCTCCTATAACTTCATGGAAGTTAGAAAAAACACTGATCAACGTCAATGGTGTTTTAGCATTTTGTAGCTAAGAAAAAAAAAACTGTCAAAATCCAGAATTGTAACTGGCAGTCTGGCAGAGTAACAGACTAGTCTTAGCATCAGAATCAGATGTAATTTCGTCGCTAAAACCTTCGTCAACATAAATTCCCAAAATCAGATTCTATCCAGAACCAGAAGCCTCTCAAACCAAACCGTGCCCTAATTCTAACAAAACCTAAAATTTCAAGCTCGCAGCCGGCGAGATGTACGGAGCCGATCAATTGAAGGAAGAACTGGAGCGGACGGCGTTCAGAAGAGCCGAGAAGAAGTACAAGCTTTACTACGACACCAACGTTAGATCATCTAAAAAGTATGTGAGGTTGATTTTGGAATTTCGATGTTGTTGAGAGTTTTTTTTTTTGATGTGAGGTTCTTGTACTTGATTATAGGAAGAAGGTGCCTAGAGAAGTGGATTTGACCGATGTGCTTGATTTCAAATTGGTATCGGAGAAGTATGATCGGAATGGTGAGGTTCCTGATGGTGTTTATGTGAAGAAATTTGATGCTGGATGCTTGGCTTTCTGCTTGGAGAGCCGTCCAGGTAAGGTTTTCGTATTTCAGATTTGCGATCAGTTGAAATGTGTATCACTAGTACACTCGAGAACTGTCTGTTCCAGATTAATTGAGATGAATGTGTGACCCGTTGAGTCATTAGTTTCATTAACTAATTACTGTTATGCTATACGGTTCCTCCGCTTGAAATGCTTCAACTGTACGTCGTACGTCAATTTGAATAAAATTTTGTTTGGTGTGACGGATTATTTTATATTTTGATGGATTTGAGATCAATGTGTGTTTACTTTGCAGGGTTTTATTTCATTCCTGGTGCTCTGAGTGTTGACGAACAATGCCACTGGATTAAGGAGACTCTGATGAATTTTCCGCAGCCACCAAATAGAACAAATCACAATGCTATATATGGGCCTATTAGTAATTTATTTGTTGCGATGAAAGAGAAGAACGTGTTGGTAGCAGATATGTCAGAAAAAATAGATGATACTGGAAACTGTCAGCAATATAATGATGCTGAGTGTGCTGAATGGAAGTTTGTTGAAGAAGATGCGGCCATTTCTAGAGATAAAACATCCAAATCCGTGTTAGCATCTCTACTGCTGCGGAAGTTGAGATGGAGTACCCTTGGTTTGCAATTTGACTGGTCTAAGGTTATCTTTTTCTCTAAATCTGTGGTTGAACCTTATATTTGACTTCTACCAGAAAGCTGCATGATTTGCATAATATTTTTCCTAGTGCTTCAGTGATCATATCTGTTAGGTTATTATTTTCAGAAGTATGTTGGTCTAGTCTATTAAGCTTACTTTTTTATCCATTCAGAGTGATGTCAAATTTGTCTTGTGGTTTAGAGATCAAACTCAGACCATTTACTGGTAGGAAGTACTTAGAATGAATTTCTCAGATATCATTTGGTCAAGATCAGTGTAGAGGCTTGAAATTGTCTTAATTGTTCTTTTCACCGTAGTGCAGCGAAACTATAATGTTTCTCTCCCACATAACAAAATACCAGTTGCACTTGGCCATTTAGCTAAAAGGATGGCAGCACCTGCTATGAAGTCTGGCGAAGAATTTCAGCCAGAAGCTGCGATAGTCAACTACTTTGGACCAGGTACTGTGAGTTTCACTTCAATCTTAAAAATTACTTGTTGTGGATGCTTTGTTACCTTTTGCTTGCTTGGGGAACCATACTTTAGGTTCATTATTTTAAGATTAAATTCGTTATATGAGAAATGGGAATTTACTTGGTGATTGTCTCATTTCATAGGTGATACACTTGGAGGTCACCTTGATGATATGGAAGCTGATTGGAGTAAACCTATCGTGAGCATGAGGTATTGATTTACGTGCCTGTTTCCTTCATACTTTTTCAAAACATCTGCTTGAGTGGAAACACTCACATTTGGGCCCTCATGAACTACTTTCCGTAATTTAATTCTAGTTTGGGCTGCAAAGCAATATTCCTTTTGGGAGGAAAATCTAGAGAAGATCCACCATTGGCTATGTTTCTTCGTAGTGGGGATATTGTACTGATGGCTGGGGAGGCTAGAGAATGCTTTCATGGTAACTCACCGCTCTAGCTCTACATTCATTTTCGTTTTTTTTTGTTGTTGTTATATGTGGTCAGTATTTTGGTGCAAATGAGGACTAGAATATTGGTAACATGCTCGTGGATATGCGTATTACCTTTCTAATGACGCCTTAAATTTTACATGTTTGAACATTAGTTAGGCTTTATAAGAACAGAGATACCTGACCGTGATGTAGATATATGCCTACTTTGACTCAACTAGAACCCTTAGAGCTTTTACACCAAAATAGTTGCTAATTAGTTTTGGTTCTCAATCAGTCAGGTCTATCAGTTACATATACATTAGCATTTTAAGATCTTGTCTTGTTCAATTGTTTAGGTGTCCCTCGCATCTTCACTGATGAACAAAACTCAGAAATCGACCATCTCAAATCATTTCTCACACGCGAAGATGATGCCTGTTATTTGGAATACATCCAAACATCCAGAGTCAACATCAACATTAGGCAAGTCTATTAAATTTTGTTTCCGGACAACACATTATTTCATCAATTCACAAAAAGGAAACTGTGCGAATATTTGCCGAGTCTCAGCCTTAAGGATAATTGAGGCTCGACCATGATCACCCAACGGCTTGGTACCTGATCGCGTCCAGCCTGTTTAATAAGCAGGAGCAGGGCCTTGTTTCGACATTTTTTTTATCATTGTTTCATTTCGAAGTCTTTTTGCACTCAAGATCTCCTTGTTGATTCATTCTCAAGTCAAATAGTGATGTGAAACGCATCACCTATTTTCGTTATCCTCATCTCATGATTGTAATTCATCAAATGATCATATCAGGTTACAATCATGTACTAGGTTGATGTCAGACAACTTGGAGACACTTTCATCACCATAAAGATAAACAATCCGATTCAGTCCCATTCTTCATGGCTTTATGCACTTCTGCGGGCTCATGCATCGACAAAAACACAACGTGCTTTGCATAGAATCAAAAGAGAAACTAGAGAGGCAGCAATGATGGCAGTCAATAATTCACTCCCATGCAGCAACTCACACACTCTCATTATGGATTTCGAATTAGAAACCCTAATTAATATGGAACATGATTTTAATATTTATGATTGCTTTATGTTCAATTAAAATTTATATATCATTGAGTCATTACATTGAGTTATGGGCATATATATATCATTAGTCATTACATCTTAGTGTGCTTCATGAGCTAGTAGTAATTGCATTGCCCAAAAGATCATTGAGTTCGGTGCACATTATTATTTGTTATTTCTTACTGAACTAGTTATGTGCATATATATCATTACATCTTACTGTGCTTCATGAACTAGTAGTAATTGCATTGCTCAAAAGATCATTGAGTTCGATGCACATTATTGTTAAATTTGTTATTTCATACTGAACTATATCCTCAATCTGATTCGAAAGCGAAAAGTCTCTAATTCCATATATCCCATTGTCTTTTGCATTTTATGTTTTCATCTACTATGTTAATATTCGATACTCGATATTATTCATAGTTACGCAGAGCGATGAAATATTTAATTTAAGATTAAGATGAAACTATTGGTATGTTGTGTAGTATTAGAAAAGTCCTGACAACTTGAGGGGCTGAAGAGGGTATTCACATAATGCTCAGTGTCATCTTCATCACTCCTGTGTAGATAAAAACATTTCCATTAAGCATCAAAAGTACAGACGCCTGTTTAGAAAAACTGATATCCACGTATTGTCATCAAATATGAGAGTACATGAAGCTAGCTGTCTAGAGGCTGTAAGTGTTGTGTAAGAACTATTTATAGTGAATATTTTCCACCGGACTTGGAGTAGCCCCCGGACTAAGTCTTAAAGGAGCCGAACCGGGTTACCACTTCCTGTGTCATTTTATATTTCTGCAACATTAACTATCTGCACTATTAAGTTGACACGGGACCAGCGACAACTGAATCCTAAACAGTCTAATAGTCGAACCGACTAAATTTCACTCGTATTGTCATCAAATATGAGAGTACATGAAGCTAGCTGTCTAGAGGCTGACATCGAATCCAGGATTTGAAAGAAGCAATCTAGAACCCCAGAATGATGTGAAGCTAAAAATCAAACTAGCAGAACCATAAACTGCATACGACTAGACCAAGAAAACCAGGGCGAAATGTAATACAACTTGATTATTACAAAAAAAAAAACCTGCTAGAAGGGCGTCGAACTGAAACTGGAAATATTTGACCAGAAGATGAGGCAAAATTGCTGCAGGTCACATTATCAGGAGAGTAGAGGCGCCAGGAGTTCACAGACTCCAGGACTTGGTAGAAAGCCGCGGCCTACGGTACCATTAGCTTTCTCTTGATCATCACTGCAGGATGTAGATGAAGTTTTGCAGCTTAGCTGAGAAGAGGCTGAGGCAGATGGATGTACTTTTGCACCACTCTTGCATCTGCTCATTAAGTTAGTCTCAATACAAATTATGCAACACTTTCTGATCTCCTCAGTTTCAGTCGCAGCATCCAGCCAATTGGAAGGGACAGAAACACCGCATTCATAAACGTGCATGCACTTCTCACAAATCATTCTGCCACAAGATTCACAGTGGCATTTGGGAGACTCCTTGGACAAGGCAGCCAGGAGTTAAAACAAATCAGAGGAAAATCAAAACACTCAACTAGTTGTATTTACACAGCACTGAGATGAGATATCAGCAAAGCACAACAACTTGAGAATTGAGTTGGATGGAAGTGAAGGAGAAAAGGGTGAAAGGTCAACTAATACCAGAGAATCATCAAGGATGCAGCAGGCCAATAAAGGTTGAAACATGAAATGTTGTAATCAGAGTGAATTAACATGCAGTAAATGTGAGAGGCATAAACAGAATGAAATCAAAGGTCAAAAAAGAAAAAGAAAGAGAAGAGGATTAAAGAAGGGAGATACTCCTTCCTACTCCTACTACTTCTTTATCTGTATCTGTATCTGTTAGGTTTTTAACTCTGTTTTTGTACTGCGTGCCCCACTGAAATGGACTGAATCTCTGAATGATGAAAAGGAGTCATCTGATATTTTGTGGCTCGATTTATGCACTTGGTAAATGTTGAAAAGTGCAGGAAATTGAGTGCTGAAGTTGATCTGTTGAATTTGATCAAATGCTTCTTTGCAAACGATGTCGTAGCTTCAAATGGGCCTGCTTTTAGGCCATTAACATCAACCATCCGAAGAAAGCACAGCAATATTAAAACGTGTTCCTAATTAGGTCAAAAGCAACATGACCACGGCCGCACATTGGAGCTGCTGTTGATTGATGGGCCTTGGGCCTTTATACAAACATTAAACAGAGTTGTGCATTGTCCAATATAAATAGATTTTGTATTAGGTCAAAGTGAGAGAGACGTCTTCAGCAGCCGAGAGTATCCGAGAGGGACGATCTCTCTCCACTGCCAGCTGCCGCATCCTGTTTCAGACGACAACCGCAACACTGAAGCTGCTACCTGTTATCTTTGATTTGATTGAAACAGCAGTGTGTTTGATGCGTTTGATTTGGAGGAGCTTTTGTGAAGCTTTTGGGACGACGCTCTGCTCGTGTTCGATTGTCGTTACTCAAACTGAAGGCTTCTGGTGATTTGCAATTAACCTCGCTCGTCCAGACGTGTTGTATTGCGTGCTGGTGTGGAGCTTGTGTGAACGCCTGAATTGAAGCTGTTTGGAGGATTTCCGAGACTAAAGCGAACATATAGCAATCTTCAAGCGACTTGTGTCGCATCAGGGAGTTCTTATCTCAGTCATTACTTGTTGGCAGTATAGAGTAGATTGTCTACCTAACTCGTGTTTGCCTTGTTCTGATTGTGTACTCTCTTTATCTGATATAGTGGAATTTTGGGTGAGCTCCCTGACAGCTCCTGGGTTTTTCCTTCGGCGTTTGCGCCGGTTTTCCCAGTAAAAAGTCTGATGTCTCTAGTTTAGGTTTAATTTGAAGAGTTTATTCCGCAAAACTCAATTGAACCTTATTGAACTTGAAACACGATTTAAGCAAGACTTAAACATCTGTTGTTTATAGTCTGAATATTGCTTATCAATCACCAAGTAAAAAATTCACCTTAACGCCAAAATGAGAGAAATACACACGGATGAAAGATGAATGCATTTTGAAACAAAAAGAAGAAGAAGCAGAGTGTATGGACTATGATTGAGATGGAATGGAGATTACTTGCAAGGTGAAAAGCCTATCTTGAATCAAATTGCGCTTCCTTAGTCAAAAAATCAGCCCAATGGTGGTCTTGTACTGATTAATCAGAGAGCCGAGGATGGACCGATGGAGACTAGAGAATGGACCGCCCTGCCTCTCACGACTCACCTCTCATGACGCTGCGAACAGGTGGGCGACGGCGACTGCGAGGGTGGGCGACGAGCAGGGTCAGGGTGGGCTGGTTGGCGGCGGGCGACAAACGAACAGCAAAACTGGGCGACGAGCAGGGTTAGGGTGGGCCGATTTCTCTCTCTCTCTGATTTTTTCAGGGTGGGCCAAAGCCTACTGGGCTTTGCTCCGCCCCTGGAGGAGTGCATTGTTGTGTGATTCGATCCATCGTCCTTTTTTTCTATGAACAACATATGTACTTGTAATGAGTTTTGTCATTTCTTTATTTTTTCTAGTGATTGAGGGTATTTCCAATCTTCTTACGTTGCTACGGAAGGCGGGTTTTCCTAAGAGTAAAAGTCAGAATAGTTTTCTAGAGATTGAGAGGGTTCTTTTGGCATTTCTTTGTGTGATAAAAGAAGACCACTTGTACCCGTACTTTTAGAATCAAAACTGAGTAAGCTGTCATAGAAAAGGCATTGTGCTTTCTACACAACAGAAGTAGCACCATAAGGTTTAGAGTCAAACCTTAGTCCTTTTTAAAAACTCCCAAGCTTTTGACCTCGGGCCTGGCTTTCTTTTGGATTTTGATGTTGTAGTTTCTGTTTTACCATTAAACGGTGCTTGAGATTCTGCCGTGAGAAAGTTCTGAGAAGTATTTGCAACATCCTCCGATCCGAAGACAGAGTTATAATAAAGTGTATAATATCAACTAATCAACAACGAAATGTAAATGATGGGCACACACAGAAAAGTGCACCTCAGACACGAAGCTCAAAAACTATATAATTTTTTTGCTAACCATGGAAACCTTCGAAAACCCAATATCAGTTACCACTTCTCCAGCAAGTCTATTGAATAAGGCATTCCATAAAGTAAAATTCAATTTATGTGTAAATAATGTGTAAACGGATTAATGAAATATGTTAGACTAAATGGATTTAAGCAACCATTTAATGCATTTTAAGCTAATTCGTTTAATCTATTGGATTGATCCAATCCATTTAATCCGTTTACACCCAATGGATTAAATTGTTTAGACCATTTAAAATTCACTCCGTTTAAAATTCATCCATAATCCACCCAATCCATCCATTTTGCCACCTCTAGTTGAAGGAAGAAACACATGATTCACGAAGTTAATAAACACATAAATTGTACCAAAGAGTAGAGTAGAGAAATGCAAAAAATTTAAGGGTTAATTACCGGAAACCACCCGTAAAATACGGGTTTTTCCAATAGACACCCGTAAAATGTGATATTACCAATTACCACCCATTAAAATATTTTTTATCAATTACCACCCATTAAAATTGTATT
>JAWWMW010000984.1:238214-249443 GCA_035048345.1 Echeveria elegans
GCAACCATACTTTGATTATTCGTTTACCAAACTAGTTATATGAGAACTGGGAATTAATTTTGGGTTTGTCTCTGTTCATAGGTGATAGACTTGGAGGCCACCTTGATGACATGGAAGCTGATTGGAGCAAACCTATCGTGAGCATGCATGAGGTATTGTTTTCCAATTAATTTCCATGCCCGTTTCGTTGATACTTTTTCTGGGAACACTCACGTTTGGGCCTCTGATGAAGTGTCTTTGCTATTTCAGATCTAGTTTGGGCTGCAAAGCAATATTCCTTTTGGGAGGAAAATTCGCGAGAAGATCCACCACTGGCTATGTTTCTTCGCAGCGGGGATATTGTCCTGATGGCTGGGGAGGCTAGAGAATGCTTTCATGGTAAGTCTTCACTCTATATTCTTTTTCTTGTTTTTATTCGTCATGTGATTGTGGTCCATGATCAGTTTTTTGCGTAAATGAGGACTAGAATGTTGATAACATACTCATGGATTTGCGTACAAAAATACCTTTCTAGTGACGCCTTAAATTTTATTTGTTTGAACATTAGTTAGGCTTTCTAAGAACAGGGATACCTGACCCTGATGTTGATGTATGCCTACTTTTACTCAACTAGAACCCTTTGAGAGTTAACACCAAAATTTGTGTAGCTAGCTAGTTTCTGTTATCAATCAGTATATATGATCTATCAGTTACGCGAGCATGTTAAGATCTTGGCTTGTTCAATTTTGTAGGCGTCCCTCGCATCTTCACTGATGAACAAAACTCTGAAATCGACCATCTCAAATCATGTCTCTCACGCGACGATGACGCATGCTATTTTGAATACATCCAAACATCCAGAATCAACATCAACATCAGACGAGTCTATTAAAACTTATTTCTGCGCGCATTATTTCATCAGTTCACGAAAGGAAAATTTCAAATATGAGAAGATAATAGCATATTATTCCATATTTCCATTGCCAAGGCTGAGCCACAAGGGCAAATGAGGCTCAACCAGGGTCACTCAACGGCTTGGCACCTGATCGCGACCAGCCTTTTGTGTAGTTCGATAAGCTGGAGCGCAGGGCATAGTTTGGACTTTTTGAATCATTGTTTCTTTACACTCAATTGCTGCGACCACTTCGCAGGACTGGAATGAATTTAAGGGGAATGGAATGGTGATTCCAGGGATGAATTAAAATTTGACCACTTCGCCAACGGAATGGAATGACTCATTCCTCCTTCATTCCATTCAACCCAAATTAATTAAAAATCATTCCTTCCAAAACACAAGGTATAGTACCATTCCAACATCGACCGCTCCACTCATCACCACCGCCCACCACCGCCCACTAACCACCCCATCACCTCCACCACCGACCATCGCTACCCACCACCACAACACCTGCCACCACCACCGGTCTCTTGCTCCGCACCGGTCTCATTCCATTCCATCCTTCAGAATCTATCAAGTGAACACTGGAATTGAATGATCTATTCCTTTGTCATTACATTCCCTTTGTCATTCCATCGCCATTTCATTCTATCCAAGTGGTCCCAACCAATATCTCCATGTTGATTCATTCTCAAGTCAAATAGTGATGCGAAATGCAACAGTGAATTTTTAGGTGTCGAAAAGCACTTATCTCATGACTACTGTGTAATTCATCAAATGATCATAACAGGTTATAATCTTGTACTAGGTTGATGTCAGACAACTTGGGGGACACTTTCAATTCATCACCATAAAAAAAGGATACAAAGTCCCATTCTTCATGGCATTATGTACTTCTCCAGCCTCGTAACACAACTTGCTTTGCATAGAAGCAAATGAGAAACTGGAGAGGCAGCAGCATTGTTGGTAGTTAAAAATTCTCTCCCATGCAGATGCAGCAACTCCTCACTCACTCTCATTATTGATTTCAATGAGAAACCCTAATTAATATGGAACATGTTTTTATGTTTACTTTAGGTTCAATTAAAAATTTAAGATTGCAACCAACTACAATAACATCATGCATGTCTGCAAAAGCTGTACATGGAGTTATGGGCATATATCATTACATTTCATTGTTCTTCATAAACTACTCGTCCAAAAAAATATTGAGTTTAGTGCACATCTAAAAAAATCCATTTCACTCCACGTTTTCATATAAATTGAATTGAATGAAACTAGCAAATGGTATGCAGTGTAGTGAGAGAACACATGATATATGTAAATGCATTTTGTGACGTATGTAGAAAACTAAATCTTAAAATTTAATGTGGGTGTAATCGCATGTCGGCTAACAAAAACTTATTCATGTCTTAACAACTATGTAAACAGCTCCAATGTCCACTAGTTTCCGTTCACTTCCTCTAATCAAGATCAATAAAAATGACCAACTTGACGGTGGAAGTTTGTGATAGTCACGTGCATTTAGGGTTTAAGATTTAGGATTAAAGTTCAAGCTTAATGGACGCGTACACATTTAAAAGTGCAAATAATGAATAGTTTATGAGCTTGACTAGACTTAGTATTAGATGATACAACTTTAAAGTTGGGACTAATATGAGATTGTATATAAGAGCGGTTTCGGTTAGTATGCACTTTATGTTGAGGATAATCCATGTTTAAGGATGATTAGATACCGACCAAAGACAAGAACAAAGACATCCCTAGCTAGTTGCGAACGTTGGGTTTCGTTTTCAAACCAGTAAAAGTAATATAATGTCATAATTAGTGATGTAATCATGGCTCTTAGACGCATGATACAAAACCTAATCTCCAACTATTACATTAAAAACCAAACTACATGTCTCTTTCACTGCCCATCATTCAGATCATTCTCTTTCTAATTGTTTTTTTGTCCTTTATTTTGGTGTATTTTTCATGGACGGCATTATCATAAATATTTGTTAATATGAACAAGTCCGATTTGCGTAGGGAATGACCGTTTTAGTGGAATTTCGACACATACTTATAACGATGCAATTTAGATGAGAATTTGGAGAAGTTTATATTGAATAGTTTATAGTTTATTTGATAAAAATTACGATATTAATGAGTGTATCGACGATGACAGAGACATGCATTTACATTGATTTTGTAGTTTTATATAAATGTTGAAATAACAACTATCTAAACCAAGTCGAATCAAAGATGGGAGAATGAGTATTTAATCAAATTACACAGACATTGAGATTAAAATTTAATTGGTCATTCACAATTTCGCAAATGAAATGCTTCAAAAAATGTTATGCAGAATATTTACCCATTGGACTTTTGGAGGGCGGTAATAATTTACAAATGAGATGCATCCATCAGTAGAACTCAATAATTAATAAATACTTTAACTTAGTCTCCCCTGCCAATAGTTTTATATGTTTTCTTTATTTTATCTAAACTCACGTCCCTAGTAACTTGTTCTTTTGACCAACATATGTGACATTATTGATGCGCATGATATGTTACATTGATATTAGTTTGTGTATACGAAACAAATATCATACCGTAGCGTTTATAAAGGCAGTCTTTGAGCAGCCAGCATGATCTATATATAATGCGTTCAATGTGTTCCATTGAAGTATTAATGTGGATGATACAAGACGTCGACAATTTTTTATGTATTGCATGTTATATTATTATTAGAGATAGATTGTGACAACATATTGATAATTGATGTCTTGCACGAATGGCTTCGAACATAAAATTTACACTATAGTTTCTCATATTCTTCGCATAGTCATAAGCAAAGGTGATCAATTAAAATACTAGGTTTGTCATTAATGTCATGTTTACAAGTAATTGTAATTGTTTCCAATGAAGCAAAGTCTCAAGTGTAATCTAATCAAGTAGTACTCCAATATTTTACTATATTATTAATCAAGTGGGTTAGTGCGAGACATTTCCTTAATGTTGTCAATTAATAACTGGTTAATCAGAATTCTAGGTGACAAAATTCAAGTTATTTAATCCAACTTGATCACATTTATATCAACGTTTAGACACCGCAAGTTTAATTTATACGATGGCTAACCACTGCGTACTTTCAATAGGTCCAATATTCCCATACGTGTTCTTAAGCAAGGTGTAATGCATGAAAATACGAATTCAGCGTCCATACTACGAACATTCAAAATAGTAATGTTTTCTCTCACAACATATAATTTGATCATTTTACATCATCAGTACACCACTAATTTCTTTCTTCATCACGATCACAAACATGGTACCTAATGAAACATAGGGATGCATGAGCTGTTTGCTATAGATGGAGAGATTAGGGTTAGGGTTTGGGGAGTGGTGAGTTGGACGTTAGAGTGAAAGATAAAAAAAACAACTTTGCGACATTGGGAGGAGATTAAATCCACAAGCAGACAAAGGTGGAATGGAGACATGAATATAGATAGATAGAGAGAAATGGCGTGTTTGATAGTTTTTGAATTGAAAACCAGCTTTTTCAGTGAATGACTAGAAACAAATCCATTCACGACATATCTATCTTTCTTCTCCATCTAAACCTAAAGCTATTTATCATGTACCATCATATCATATGATTTCTTTCGTCCTTCGGCGTACCATCACAAAGACCAGTCAACGTTTCAATTTCATCCAAATTCACTATGTAATTGTGAAACTTTCTGTTTATATTAGTCTCTCCATAGCTTTGATCAGACACATCAAATAATAGAGGTAATTAGTTTTAAATATTCGTCAAATTTAAATTTAAATATTTCTAGTACAAAAATTTTAAATTAAAAAACTAAAATTCAACTCAATTTTAGGACCTCCGTACAACTCCGTGCGAGGACTTAAAAAATGTTCTACACGTGTCACTTCGCAATTTGCCTATTATAAATATAATAAAAAAATAAAAGAAATAGTAAAAACGAACTGACAAACAAATGACGACGACTCCGGCGAATCGATTTTCTTCTCTCCGGTGAATTGGTGGTAATGTGGTTTGGGATTGAGAGGGAAGTCCCATTTGGTTGAATTAGGGTTTTTCGTCCATACATGGAGTAAAAGACGATGAACACTCATAGATTCCTCTGTTTTTCGCTTTCAATTGCGGTTGTGTTGTTGCTGGTGATGGATGCTTCGATTGGGACTGGGATTGGGTTGGATGGGGTTCGGATTTGGTCGGATGAAGTTGGTTTGGGGACTTTGGAGCAACAGGAGCCACCTCCTTTCCCCATTGGAGATTTTGAATGTGAATCAAAAAAAAGTTAGAGACTTGTTGCAGGCAAGGTGTTTGATGGTTTGTCACTAAGCTTTCCGGAACAACATTTCTGCGTCGGGAATGATCGTCTGAGCCGAGTTTTGAGCTTTGTTGCCCGATGGTATGCGAACGAGGATCTGAGTGAAGAAGTCTTGAGGATTTTTGGAGCAATTAGGGTTTATGGGTGCTGCCCAAATGTATCTGCTTGCAACGATTTGCTTACTTCGTTGGAGAGGAAGGAAGGGATAAAGTCGGCCTGGTGCGTTTATGGTGCAATGAAGCGTCATGGGGTGTCTCTGGATAAGCTTACGTGGACAGCCATTGCCCAGATTTTGGGTAAAGATGAGAGCTTTGAGAAGTTTCGGAGGTTGTTGAATTTGGGTATTTGTAACAGTGTCATATTCAATTTTACAAATGATTTATCCATGATGACATTCCTCTATTGTATTAGCCATTCTACCTATATGAATAGGGGTCAATTAATGTTTGAAATAAATTAAAAAGTGAATTATTTCAAAATGATTCATCAAAAAGTATTTTATTTGAAAATAAATTAAAAGTAATTTATTTCAAAAAAAATTATCATAAAATGTTTCATTTGAAAGTGGTGTATTTTCAAATGAATCACCAAAAATATCTCATTTGAAAAATAAACCAAAAGTGGTATATTTCAAGTTGAAAAGTGGTGTATTTCAAAGTGGTGTATTTCAAGTTGAAAAGTTGTGTTTTTCAAGTTGAGCAAATAAACCACCTTTTACCTATAATTGACCCCCTAATGATACTTTTGTAGGCCTCTGTGCTTGTCTAGGGTTTTGTTTTATATATTCAATTTTCAACCTATGTTGTGCTGATGTTAAACAAAACCTGCAGAAGCTCAAATTTTTTTTACATTATTCGGTCCATTGGAATACAACAAGCCAACAAGGTATCTCTTTTACCTCTCCATGAGTTTCACAACAAAAGGAATAGACCTGCCAAGATCAATGAGCTTCAAAATTCTGCAAAAACTCTACCTTTGATTCTTTAAAGAACACACCATCAATATCAAAAGCATCCATTTTGCTTCTCATCCAAGCGAGCTCTCATGGTTCATAACACTTAATCTACGTAATATTGATCAGAGGTGTCTACACCCCAAAATCTAAGGAATCGAGAGTTTTGAAATTAAAATTTTATTATTTACAAGTGTTTATGTCCAAATTCGTCCGAACATTACGTGCATGATGCACGCGCTTAACGATAAAACTAATGGATGTCGCGAAAGTTAAAATTGTGATAAACTTCATGTGTTTTAATTCAATTTTTTTTTACTATGAGTATATAAATCCAAATTAGCTTATATAGGGTATTTAAAACTATGTATCTCAAAATAATACTTTGTATTAAGTACTTTAATTATCTACATTATGACTGAGTGAATATGTCACAAAATTGTACATATCATTTAAATCTAAGTGATTATAACTAAATGACGCTATTTTGTTTGCAGTAAATTCACCGCTCTGGATCTCATTCTAGATAACTTATATAAAAATATATGATTTATATTGGAAAAAGAAGAAGAAGATACATTTTGATTTCACAAATTTAAAGGATTGTACACTGATATTTCATCAATGGATGTTACTCTTGATATTATTTTCTATACAACGCACAACATATTTGGAGTTGACACTTGTAGGTATACCCATCCTTTGTATATTAGCTAGTAGGATAAAAGGAGGCAAATACCAATTCGAAAACTCTAAAATCAAATACTTGAAAATTAAATTCAAAGTCATACGATGAAGATGTCTTTGATAAACGTGTACTAGGATGGTTAACTTATATTAATGAACTTGAACTCCTTTATTAACCAAAGCCAAGCAAAGTTATTACGTGCTTGAAAATCAAGCAACATAATTTAAATATTTTTTTTATATCAACACAGGTTATGTATGTTGGAAATGTCAACCGTACTTCTGACTTTTACATTGTCCAAGAATCTGATTATTCAATATTTTAATCATTATAATTATAAATATATTTGGATCAGGGTTTTAAACAGATTCAATGAAATTTAAAAATAATATAATGTCCTAACGTGTGTTCAAAAACAATGATTTTTAAATATTTATATATATAATAGAATATTTAGAATAGTGAACCATACATATAGCGACAAAAATTATGAATAAGTCTAAACTGAAATAAAGAAAAATAGAAATAAGAATAAACATAAATCGAAATAAGAAAAAAAATATGAATAAGACAAAATAGAAATAAATCTAAACTGGAATAAAAAAAAGAAATAGAAATAAGTCTAAACCGCAATAAGAAAAATAGGAATAACACAAAATCGGAATAAGATAAAATAGGATTATGACAAAAAAAAATGAAAATACTCATTTAAATTCGGACCGCACGACATCAAAAATTTATCGATCGAGTCTCACTCCTATTTGACCGATTCGATTGCGCATCCGAGACGATGAATCTCAGTCGGAACGACGGACGGTAGACTAGTATGTTTATATACGAAAAAGTAATCTTGGCTCCCAACAACATCATTTTCGTATAAGATTGAATTTTAACCTTGCATTTAACATTTTATTTTATTATGAATCTCAGTCCATATAACTAATTGCCACCTATTGCCTTTCAATTAGAGAACAAGAAAAAAATCAAACATAAATTTGCAATATACAAATAATCACCAATATCAGATGAACCCAAAAATTCGAACTATAATTGTATCTTGAAAAATGACATGTATTAAAATAGTATTATATCATACAAATTAAATAAATTACATTTCCGAGCATTTTAATTAAAAATAAAAGTGATAACCTCAATTATGGAAATTTCCAATTTAAACACAAAATCCAAATCATTATTCACAAAATCATAAATAAAAGTACAATTTACTGTGCAAAATTAATGATGGAAGTTTCAGAAACAAAACAACCAATGCACGATAAATGTACGAATCTGGTCAAACTCCGTTGACCGCATCATTCCACCCTTCACTCCATTCCAACCATTTATCTCGTAAATATCAACCGCTTCCAAGGCCAATTTCGTCCTCAGAAAAAGTATCAGCAGTTTATATAAACCCGAAAAACTCGCACTTACTCTCTCGTCTTTGTCTCTTCGTCTGACTCGTCGCTCCCTGTCCTGTTGTTCCTCTCTCCGATCTCTTAAATGCGGAAAACTCTGTAGCCAAAAATTCAAACCCACTCTTTGAAATCAACTAAGCGTCGATTCCCTCAACTGGGTTTGTGTCCCGTTCGACGAGTAGAGATGTGTAGCGAGAACGGCCCGAACCGGAAAAGGCATAGCTCTGCCGGCGACCGATTTTCACGCCGGAAACGTGTAAAAGTGGCTGGAAACGATGCAGTGGTTGACAAGGTTGACTATTTTGACTCCCTGCCGGATGATTTGGTGTTGTGTATTTTGTCTAAACTCAGCTCCGCCGCTGGATCTCCCGTTGAATTGGTCAACGCTCTGCTAACGTAAGTCGCTTTCTCAGAGTACGTACTTTTGTCTTGGAAAGTTTCGATTTTGATTTGGTTTTTGCGATAAAATTGACAGATGCAAACGGATGAGAAGCTTGGGGATGACTCCGATAGTGTTGGCGAAAGCATCGAAGAAAGCTTTAGCTGTTAAAACTAGAAACTGGTCGGAGTGTTCTCATCGGTTTTTGAAGCTCTGTTCAGATTCCGGCAACGTTGAAGCGTCGTACACTCTCGGCATGGTAAGTAATTCTATTAATTTAGTCAACATTTTCAATCAAGGATTTTTTTTTTATTTAAGTAGATTTTAATTTAACTTTTTTTGGAATTTGTAGATTCGATTTTACTGCTTGGAAAACAGAGCAAGCGGCGCGTCACTGATGGCTAAAGCCGCGATTGCATCACACGCGCCGTCGCTTTATTCGCTGGCTGTGATTCAATTCAATGGCAGCGGCGGCTCGAAGAGTGATAAGGATCTTAGAGCCGGCGCGGCGTTATGCGCCCGAGCTTCATTTTTGGGACACATTGACGCGCTGCGAGAGCTCGGGCATTGTCTGCAAGACGGATACGGTTTGAACCAGAACATCGTCGAGGGGAAGAAGTTTTTGGTGCAAGCAAATGCCAGAGAGCTCGCCGCTGTGTTGAGAGCGAAAAATGGTGGTGTTTTGAATATCGCCTCCGTGTGCGGCGGTGTAAGAGGTGGCGCTCCGCCGCACACTCTGCTTAGTGATTTTGGATTTGATGTTCCGCCACCAGAAGTGCATCCAGCAAATGAGTTTTTGGCAGAGTGGTTCGCAGCATGCGGCGGTGATTTAGGCGGCGGAAGGCGGATGTGTTCGCACGAGGGTTGCGGAAGACCCGAAACTAGGAACCATGAGTTTCGACGCTGCTCAGTTTGCGGAGCAGCCAGTTACTGCTCGCGTGCATGTCAAGCGATCGACTGGAAGCTGCGACACAAGGCGGCTTGTGTGCCGCCTGAGCGGTGGGATGACGGCGGCGTGGCCGCGTACGACGGAATGGAACAGAGTTAAAAGGGCTGAAATAAGGATGTATGGTTGGAGGAATATTGGTATCGTGAAAGTGGGCATGTGATTAGCGTTTTTATGGGGTTTGAAAGGTACCTGAAAAAAAAAAAAAAAGTAGTGTAGGAATAGTCTATCGTGGTTATGTTGTTTATGCATATTTATGTTCGGTTTGGAAATGGAGACAAAACCCTTCAAACGTGGGATGTTGATATTTTTTAAATCTTGCACTTTTTTCTAAATACTTATTATTTTGAAAAGTTTATTATTGTGTAAACTGAATTGAAAAAAGAAAATTAATCTTCAACTAAATGGTGAAATAGTTGTCGGTGGATTGAGAAGTTAGTAAAAGAGGCTCATTTGATCCGTAGTTTCCTGTTCTGGGTTTTTATTCATTTTTAAGCACATTTTTAAGCAAGCTTTTCAGTCCTCATCTCTATTGTTGATTTGAATTTATTTGAATGACGCTTCATTGTTGGTGGAGTTATCGTTTGAACAAAGTTTATGTTTTAATTAATTATTATATACTTGATAATTTATTTTTGCACTACTTGTATACACCGATCTTAAAAGAAAAAAAAGTCAAATAACTGTTACGATTTCAACCTTAAATACTACTTAGTCAGTCGATAGGTTTCGATGTAATAAGAGTTATAAACAAGTGAAAAGTAAATTGCGCGATTTCATTTTTTCATGACGACATAAATTGTTATTTATATAAAGTTATTCCATTTTGAAGTTGTGGTATGATCATGCCTAGGGAACCAGATCCGTTACTTCTTTCATCTTTTCGGTAATCTTCGAGAATCTGATTTTGATGTTATTTATACAATTCTCTAGTTTACATCGAAATCAGATTCTAAGCCGAATGTTCTGAAAACGGGTGCAAAGTTACGATTCAGTTTAAAACAATACTGAACAAAACAGATTTGACCTTTGCTGCTTAGAGGGCTTGTTGTGAACACATTACTTGTCCGTTAAAAACGTTCTATATATCGTTGGAAAGCTGATTCAAAGAGCTACAATTCTTTAGTACTTTAAAATAAGATTCGGACCCGAAGGATACTGAAAATGGGTGCGAAGTTACGGTGCTGCGAGTGGCAACGCAGCACCAGATCAGAATCCCATGCCTAGTGCTCCAAACACATTTGATGAAAAAGGATAAAAGGTTGGAAATCAACTTATTTGCATAGTCCATTAAGATTTCCATCATATGGTTAGAAAATTGGTCTCGCATCTCTCATATTCTAAATCCAGATCACATCTATGATGGAACGATCTATGCGCTACATTTCACATATTTATTTATGAACATTCATTGATATACAATATGCACCAACAGTAGTGCTCATTTTTAAAAAATCTTTAGTACGACTAGTCACCATGATCCTTAGACAGTGTTTACTGTTTAGTCTCATGCATCATGTAATGTGAATTGAAGTAAAGATTTTGCATAGTATAAAAGAAAATTTTGAAAACTTCAATTCGGATACTGCAATAATTAAATAAACACCGCACAAAGTGGCC
>JAWWMW010000984.1:265925-288834 GCA_035048345.1 Echeveria elegans
CCCTTTTGTCCTTATTTTAGAACATGTATCATATCTGTTTTCCAGTGAATAGTAGACACATTGAGTTTTTCTGATGCTGGTTTAAGAAGTGATCTTTTAGAGATATATATCAGACATTTATCTAAGAAGGATCAACCACTTGTTGATTTTGTCTTAATTAACCTCTTGCTATTCATCTATGTATTTGCAACTGATGGAGGAATGTGATTCATGTTTGATTGGCGTTAATGGTTCATAAGTTAAACGAATATAAGTGTTTCAATAATTGTTATAATGCTGGCTGGTATATATACTGTGATTTGGGACTCGCATCTCATTTCATATTCATATCAGGATTGGTCAGGAGACTCTTATGGACGAGGACTTAGCTGATGACGAGATTGAGAACGAGCTGTCTCCTATCGCAGTGCAGCTTGCATATGTTTGGCAGGTACTTCAAGCTTTTAAATACATGCCAAATGTCATAGGTAGTATTTTCCTCACTTTATCTTATCTTAACAGCTCTTAGGGCAATCTGAGGAAGCCATTAGAGCTTACACAGACATTATTAACAAAAGTTTTGCTGATGAGACATCTATAGCAGTAGCAGTTAACAATCTTATCTCGCTAAAAGGTTCAAAGGATGTTTCTCATGGCCTAAGGAGACTTGATAAGTTATTTGAAAAAGGTGACGGTTTGCAAGTTTTTCAGTTTACTGGGACCTTGACTACAAAGCTGTCAGCGAAACAAAAGGAGGCAATATTGACAAATCGTGTGCTTCTCTTGCTGCATGCAAACAAGCTAGATCAGGTAAAAACTTTTTTTGATTTCACATTTAACAATTGTTGTTACTCTAAGCTGGTGTATCATTATAGTTGTCATTTTTTGCTTCCTGAAGTTGTTAATTGCTTCAAAACTTTCAGGCTCGGGAGCTTGTGGCTGCATTGCCAAACATTGTCACTGACAGCTTGATGCCTGTGCTTCTTCAAGCTGCTATATTTGTTAGAGAAAACAGAGCTGGGAAAGCTGAAGAAATATTGTTGCAACAAACGAAGAAGAATCCTGATAAAAGCAAGATACTTTTCCTTGCCAGAGCCCAAGTTGCCGCCACTGCCGGCCATCATCAAATTGCAGCAGAGTCTCTATCTCTGGTACCTGATATACAAAACATGCCTGCCACTGTTGCCACACTTGTAACTCTCAAAGAGCGTGCAGGAGATATTGATGGTGCAAATGAGGTGCTTAACTCTGCAATTCAATGGTGGACAAATGCCATGACAGAAAACAACAAACTTGACATCATACTACAACAGGCGGCGGCTTTCAAGTTGAAACACGGGAAACAGGAAGAAGCATCCCACTTATTTGAGGAGCTTGTTAAGAGCCACGGAAGCTTAGAAGCCATGGTTGGGCTTGTAACTACTGCTGCACATGTCAATGTTGACAAGGCAGAAACTTATGCCAAGAAACTGAAGCCACTTCCGGGCTTGAAGTCAGTGGATGCAGACAGTTTGGAAAAGACCTCTGGTGCATCCCATGTTGATATCAAGATACGCGAGACAATTGATGAAAGCAAAGCCAAGGATAAAACCAAGAAGAAAAGAAAGAGAAAGCCCAAGTATCCCAAAGGCTATGATCCTGCAAACCCAGGACCTCCACCTGACCCTGAGCGATGGCTCCCCAAACGAGAGAGATCAACTTACAGACCCAAGCGAAAGGACAAGAGAGCAGCTCAAGTTAGGGGTTCTCAAGGTGCAGTATCTAGAGACAAGCAAGAACAAGTTTCCGCCAACAATGCTACTACGAAAGCACCTGTTTCCTCTAAAGCTGCCCCAGCTCCCAGCACAGCCCAATCCAAGGCTTCTTCTTCAAAGTCATCTAAAAAGAAATCCAGAAAGTGAACACACTAACAATTCAGTAACTCATTTTTTACCAACAATCTCCCGATGAACTGTCTTACTTTCTCGAATCAGAACTTTGTGATACAAATTTAAAAACCTTTTGCCTGAGCTTGGTAGTTTACAGATCAAAAGAAGCATATACTCTGTTGCAGGTGTGTAGACTTCCTTTAAAACACTCCAAATAGAATAGGCAGTTTCATTGAAACTCAGAAAACCTCTCAGATTTGCCAACCAGATTCTCACCACATAATCTACAACAAGTATATCATCCAAACTTATAAAACCCCATTGGTTCAAATTTTAAAACCAAGAAAGAAAATCCTTTTTGAATTGACTAGTGGTGAGTGAACCCCACACAAAGATTTTGCAGTAGGTTTGAATTCAAAGCCACCACACTTTCCCAAACAATGTCCCTTTTCTTTTCCCATCAAGCCTTTCCTTCCTTGCCCCATTTCTTCCACACCCTCATTCTTTCCCCTTAAGTCACCCTTAATATTACCATAAATATTTGAACCGATATCAATAATCCCTGTATATACCAGTCATAAATAAAATATACAAATCAATCAAATCCTTACCAAGAATTGCACACATTTCTCTAATTCTAATCAATCATCCATGGAGAGTGTAACATGACACATTCAACACTTTTGTATATTTCCTTAACTACAAGGACCAAGTCTTAATTTCCAATAATACGCTTATTAGTTAAGTGTTAACGCCGTTTCTCATTCGTCAGCTTGCCATTTAGATTTTCCGATCATCACGTAATATTTTCTACTCCATTTTTATTATTTATAAAAAATAAATAAAATAAAAATAAATGGGCGTAGGACATTTTCTCGCATTTCTCTCGTATCCGCTGATCTCCTCCGTCCCCAGCTTTCTTTCTCTACCTTCTCCCCTTTTTAATCTCACTCTTCCCGATTCGAATTCCATCTCAGATTTCATCACAATCCATCAAATTCCCTTTTTTTCATCACCAGTTTCATCTATCCCCTCTCTGGTTTTGATCTGACCGGACTCGAATCGAATCGTGGAGTTGAATTGAATTGAAGTATCCCAATTTCTGATACGCTCCCGATTAGGGCTGTTGAAGGAGTGATTATCTTATCTCTATCTGGGTTTCTGTTGGTTTTGTTGTTCTGTTGGTTAATCGGTTGTTTAGGGTTAGAAGGGTGTTGTTATTGTTTTGGTTCATCTAATTTGTTGGTTTCTGGAGATTCTGCTATTTGGGGTTTCGTTTTTTGCTGATTTAGGCCAGAAAGATTGGATTTTTATTAGGGTTGTTGTGGCTGTGGATGTGGTGGATTGGTGGTGTTGTTGATTTGGAGGACTCTGTGATACATTTTGGTGCAGTGTTTTAGTTTGCAATCAGAAGTTGAGGGACATCCTCTTTTTGTTTCAGTTTCATCCGATTTAATATACAGTTTAGTTTAGGTATCTACACAGAAAAGGGTACCCAAAATAAGAGAAGAGGGGAAAGTAAAACAGAAGCTGGTTTGGAGATTGACTTAATAGGTAAGGTAGCAGGAGAGAAGATAGGTGAACGCAGTAGGATGGCGTTGAATTTATCTCGTCAGATGTACAGCAACCAATTTGTGGTAGATGGATCACCTGATAGAGGTGGAGATGGATGTGCTAAACCATGGCAGTGTATTAGGGGAGTTGAGGATAGGTATGATTATCATGAAGATAGGGGCGGATCGAATGAGGGTGTGAATGATATTCTTGATGTTTTGCCGACGGATCCTTTTGAGATGGATATCAGTACGACCTTTACGGCGATAACTGGTTGGCTTGAGGAGTTTGATTATAGTGGTTATGGTAGTTATGAAGGTGGATCGAGGAAGGGGGAGTATGAGTTGTATGCTGGGTTTAATTTAATGTGGAACGGCGCCTTGAGGCTTCATTCGTTACCGGTGAATTTTGGAATTGGGGTTGATGATGCAGCTTTCATATCCACTAGATATGGTGGGAATGCAGTGGCAGAACAATCTTCAAGTTCTTCTTGCTGCGATATCACGGCAGATTGTAGTGTGGAGGAAATAATCCATAAACTGCCGGCCGATATTATTTTTCATGAAGCTTGTGATGATCAGTCGGTCTCCGGAGCTTGTACTGATGAAGATTGTAACTCTCCAAATCAAGCATTATTTTTTGCACTTGGTTATTTGGGCATATTGGATCTTCTTGCGACTGAAGGAGTTTGTAGATCATTGCATTCCACTATAAAGACCGATCCATTATTATGGAGGAATATACATATAGAGAAACCTTTACATGAGAAGTTAACTGATGACGTCCTCGTTCAGCTAACAAATCGAGCCCAAGGCAACTTAGGGTCATTGAGCTTGGTGGAATGCTCGAGGATCACAGATGATGGATTGAGGCGTGTATTAGAGAGTAACCCACGCCTTACCAAGGTCACTATGCAATTTTCTTTTACCATGATATTTCTACGCAATCTTTACAGTGTCGGTTTTATTGTGTTTCAAGGTCTAAAACTCATGTGCGCAGATAATAGTATCGCATTTCAAATATAGTTTTCTGATCAAGGTATTCTATGATTTTGATCGGACCTAACATTATTCCATTCATGAAAAGTTGGCGGAAGTTGGTAATATATTGAGTATTGAAAGTCTTTGGGCGCCTGTTGGTTTTATGATTTGGAGTTGGATTGGATCCTTAAGATCCGCATTAGGATGAGTAATATTTATGAATCTGGAATATGGCAAACTGAATCTTTAGCTAGGCTTGCGCCTGTGGTATTGTGAATACAAATATGTTGGGCCTACAAATGCAGTCTGATTATTGTTCCTTATTTATCATGGCTCAAAAATGTGAAATTATTATTACTGATATTTTTTTGAAATTACCATGTAGCTAAATGTACCGGGGTGCACGAGGCTTAGTATCGATGGAATTGTCAGTAACTTAAAGGAATTTTCCTCTTCTGGTACACTCAAGTATCTAAGAATAGGTGGAGTATATGGAGTGACTCAAATGCATTTGGAAGACTTAAAATCATTACTGGCTACTAGAAAGAACACCCAAAACTCTCGAAAGCCACATTTCTATAAGCGGGATTCCTACTATTTACCATCCGATGATGACCGCACCATAGATATTGAACCTTGCCCTATTTGTCAAAACATAAGACTTATTTACGACTGCCCAACCAAAGGTTGCCCGGGCAGCAAGGCATTTCAAACATGTAGGGCGTGCACGGTTTGTATCCAACGCTGTATTCAGTGTGGCCAGTGTATCAATGACACTGTGTTCGTTGAAAACTTCTGTTTGGAGTACCTTTGCGCTGATTGTTCAAATCAGCAATCTAACCGTGTTGGCAACAGCGATGGGCACGGTGAACCAAATTATAGTTTTTCTGCGGAAGGCTAGTAGCTCAACTGATCATGCATTGAGCTTCTACTCAGATTCAGAAATTCTGCTCTGTACTGAACCGTTCTCATTGCAATGCTGGTTAGGGGGTGGCAGACTAGTAATGAAGAAATTAAATGCGGGAGCGGAAACAGTTCAACCATATGATGTAACAAAGAATTATCCCTGTTGTTCTTTTGCTATTTGTTCTGGGTTTTACTATGTAACACTTGACAATTGTTGACTGTTTAGACTGCTTGCTAGACGGTTGTGACCGATTGTGATGGAACACTAGTGACTTTTATGTCCTAGTCCTACTGTGTTTTGTGTGAAAAATAAAGTGAAAAAATGCAGTATTTTCTGCAAACTTCAGGTGTATGATAACTCTTCATTCTCGCTGCCTTTCTTGTTCCTGAAAACTCGAACACAAGCAGTTACTGATCAGTTTCAACTTTCAACCACAAATGTTTACTGATTCAGAATGGAGTGTACATTAACACTTACGCTCCGTTTGTTTACTGATTGGAGTGTACATTAACACTTACACTCGGATTGGATGCGTGAAAAATATAGGAAAATAACATTTAATGAAAAAGTAGAATAAGATTCAAAGAAAAATGACTGAAGGGAAAATTTTGTATTGATAATTTTGTTAATTACTTATGTTCACTTGATCAATCAAACACAAAATTTCATTTTTCATTGACTTTTTTTTAGGACCCTCCTTTTTTCCGCAGCAAATTTGGGTTAAAAAGGGTGTCAAATGCAGAAGAAACAAGAAATAACCCTTCGAAATCTGGCACAAATGTTTGTTGATTCGTCTAAATTATGATTCAACATGGTATCAATTATCAAATATAGAAGAAAGATTATAGACCCTATGAAATAATACTCAAGACTGTAATCTGACGACACTCGGTAATCCATACAAAAAAGTGAACAAAGGATTCACAAGCCCTAAATGCTTAGCAAACTCAAAGAGCTTCTTCCCACTCTATTAACTGTGCCTATTGCTCTTCTTCATCCTCATCGTTCTTGTAAGAAACTAGGGTGTTCACCTTATGAATCTGCACCAACAAGAAAAGTCTACATATTGTAAAAAACTTGTCGACAATCAAACTTATTTTAGGACTAGATAACAAGGGTCACTCCAACGATGTGTCATCTACCTTAGTGTCAAAAGAATGCAGCTTCACCATTTGCGGATTAGCTATCAGTTTTGGGTCACTCTCAATCCAAGTTAACGGAGCGGCCACATCAGCATCTGTATATGCTAACACATCAAATACACCTAAACCAACCAAAAAAATCACCTTAAATAACTCACAAGCAACATACATTGCCCCGGAAAACCCTCAAGCACATAACCAAAGCTGTAGTTTTATTACATGGTTCGTCTAAGCAAGGCAAGTAGGTTATGCTAGAAGCAATCTGCCGCATAATTGCTTGTATCTCCCTCATGATTTCCTTGTCACTCTTTTCCCTCGAAACACTAAAAAACCACCCAAAAAAAAAACAACAGTCAACACCGATTTGATTCCAATCCAACTCAAACCAAATCAACAAAGTCCCACCCTTTTTCGACAACTTCACCATCAGTCTCTATACTGAAATTCCACCTCTCTAACACTTCGCCAGTAGCCTTACTCATTATAACAAGCACAATCCGCTGCAACTTCCCCGATTCAAGCCATTCTGCGACATCTCAAAATATCAAAAAAGATTCCAACTTTGAACTCCAAACACTAAACCAAATCCAACCCAATACAAAAAAGTTACCTGAAAGCTGAGATGTGAGGTTAGCGAGGAAGGCCTTGACTCCATCATCTTGAGTAAGCAGCATTGGAAGACCATACTTCTTCACCTTCGCGAAACTCTCTTCAGGATATACTCCTCGGTTGTATAAAATACTGTAAACAACAACGAAACCCAAAAACCCCCAAATTTCACATTCAAAAATTCCAAACCCTAGAACACATCAACAAGTCCGATTTGACAACTCGAGATGAAATCGAATGATGAAGAGTTCATTTCACTGACCTGTTGGCAGCATAGCCTGATCATAATTACAAAAAAGGAAGAGAAAATCAGAAGATGTTGAGAAAGAAGATTGAAAAATAATGAAAGATTCAAAATTGATTACCGAAGAATTCGCTGACGATGGCGGCCGATCCGCGGAGCGTGATGATGTCCTTAGTGACTGTTTTTGAAGCCATAATTGAAAGATGTTAACTTTCTGAAATTGATTGGGACTTGAAGTGAGGTGAGATTAGAATTGGATTGGAGATCGGAAGTGTGAAGTTGAATTTGGGGATTAGGGCTTTTGAGATGAAGAGGAAGTGGGGGTATAACGGCTAGTTTTTTGTGCGAGTGTGTGGTCGGTGAGCAACGGTTTGAATTTTTTTTATTGATACTGGGTCGTGGGCTTTCTAGTTGAGCAAGCGGCCCAACACAGTAGACATTAATTTCTTTCACATTTGAATAATATATTAATACTTTCATTTGTAATTGTTGATCGCCGAGGGCACAATCAATTAAATCCTTTTTATTATTATAAGAAATATATTATTATTATTATCTTTTTGAATATTGATCGCCGAGGGCATAATCAATTAAATCCTTTTTTGTGCATGTTTTGCAATTTTATTTAAAAATATTAAAATAAAAAAAATATTATGATCGAAAATTTGCCATTCCATTTTCCAATAGAAGTGCAATGATAGAATGTGCAAGAGGGTTTGGATTTATTATCTCTAATTGATGTTCCGATTTTGGATCAGCTTAAATGACCTAGTCTAATGGCTTGCTTTTGTAGTACCACCCATAAACCCTATTTTTTTCCCTTAAGGCTTCGTTTGGTTGCGAAGAAAAAAGATGAGGTAAAATAAAATTTTAAAAAATATTTGGAAGAAAATGACAAGTGTGTTTGGTTGTAAGAAAAAAATAAGCAAAATGAGATCAATTTTTCTTTATAACTTTTTCAAAAGAAAATTATTTTTCTTTAAATTTTCTTTTTCACACTTTTTTCCCGCAACCAAACAGAGCTGAAGTGTTTTGACCCAGATAAAAGTGAACATTGTTATGTTTATTACTTCAAGCTTTTTCTGTAACTTCATGTTTGGTTGCCAAAAAAAAAGAGGGTTGAGAAGAAAAATCACTGAAAAATGAAATTTTTACATTTGGTGGATCAAGGAAAAATAAGCAATTAGCATAGAGATCTGTGCAAACTTTTCCCTTCAAAGAACCTTCTTTGAGAAAAAAAACATTTTTCTTAAAATTTTAAGTTCACTATTTTTCGCATTCAAACAAAGCCTAAGCGAAAAACAAAGTTTCTAACCAATAATAAATTTGTTGACTAATCAAAACTAGTAAATTTAATTGCACATAAAAAATTGACACTGTAGCATCTCTCTCCACCGTTCTCTTTCTCTCGTCAAATCATTTCGAACTTTTTGTTGATATGGAGTTAGTTTATTTTAATAAGTTAGTTTCATTTGTGTCTCATAGTTTTTAGCGCAGCAGTTTGTCTCAGTTCAAATGGTGTTTGTTCATGTTTTCAGGCAGCAGGTTCATGAACTACAAGTGTACAACAACGTATCATGTCCCAAAAAAAAATCAGAGTCATATATTTGAACTTTGAAGTCTAGTGTTTTAGGCAGCAGGTTCATGAACTCAAGATTAGTTTAGTTATTATTAAATTTAATAATCATTGTGACTGCTGGTTTGAAAAACTGCGACAGGACAGTTATCATGTTTTAAGGGACGTCGAGGTCGAGAGGGGGCGAACAGAATTGAGGAATGAGGGATCGAACATGGAGTTGGAGTACTGTAAATGTTTGACCGTGAGGGTTTTTTGTGAATTCTACCGAGCTAGTGTTGTCAGATATGAAATCAAAGTATTAGTAATACTCTATTGTCATGTTAGGAATGATATATTCATCGTATTTATTAGTATTATTTATGTGTATATTTGCTACGAGTTAATTTTTCTATGTTCATAACAATTCAAAACAGATTAGGATCGGAATTTCTATCCCATTTTCGGTTGATTTCGGCTCAAAATCTGAATTCGACGTAAATTAGAGAATTGTATCTGATTCAAAGAGCTACGATTTTTTAGTTTAAGTCAAATTCAGATTTTGAACCGATTGTCCCTGAAAATGGGATAACAATTTCGATACAACTAGTGGGGTGGCTGCACCAAATCAAATTCTATAAAAATTTTGAAACATACAAATATTAATAAAATGCGATGAATATAAAACACTATCTTCATGTGAACGTAGAAGAGAAAATTTGATGGTTCAATGATTTTTATTTGATCCAAAATATATGTAATATTACATATACATAGAGTCCAAATCTAGTGAAAAACATTTTTAACATCATAAGAATGTAGGAACCATTCCATTCATGAATGACACACGTGATTCAGTTTTGAAAATCTGCGAAATTAACGTCGGCGTTTTATACACATATCAATAGACGGAAGGAATAATTAGGGTTAAGTAGGAAACACGGCAAGGGCAAAATAGGAATATTAAAAAGACTAGGGTTTCTACTTTCTGGCGCTAATCCCATGTTCCCTCCAAAATTGCGCATCTTCTTCTTAAACACTTTGCTGCTGCTCTGCGGCTGCCGGAGAAGAGAAACGTAGATAGGTGATGGAGGAGGAAATTAAATTGGAGTTTGTAAAGAGCGGATTCACGCTTCACGAGGACGACGAAGAAGATATTTTGAAGAAATGTGATGTTTTTACTCGCCTTTTTTTCCCGTTCACGTGAGTAATTAATCGATTCGGCGTTTGATTGAATTTGAAGTGTTTCGTGGCGCTGCAGGCGTTACTTATTGCATCAATTTCAAGCTTTCGGCGTCCGATTTGGTTTCGAGTTGGGAGGCTTATTATTTCAACAGGTGAATTTTGGGGTTTTCTGGAAATTAGGGTTTTATAGTTGAGATATTGGATTTTGATTTTGGTTAGATTCGTTAGTGGTTTTTTATGTGATGTGATGTGTGTGATTTTGGTTAGATTTGGCACGCAGCTGGATGAGTCGGTGATTCGAAATGCGGAAATGGATGGGTTTATGATTCATTTGCAGCAGAAAGTTAGGGATGCTGTTGTGAAGGAGGAGCAGAATTTGCATGTCTACTCAATTTTGGATGTGTATGGGTGTGTATGGAATTTTAGTTTTTGCTTGTGAAGTTGATTTAATTTATTCAGTTGGTTTAAGGCGTTGATTTTTTGGAAATGTCAAATTTAGGATGTTGAATGGTGATGAAGATGGTAAGAAAGATGCTATTCCCAGCACTCCAACTAGGGCAGGGCAAGAAATCAAAAAACAGGATGATTTGGTGCACTATACATTTGAGGACTATCCGACTTCCCCAAATAGAGCGGAGACAGTAACCCCATATGGAATGCGGAAAAACAAGTTTGTTGTCCAGCAAGCTGGATGTGATTTGCCTGCGTTGGATGGGAAACAAAATGATCATGGTGGTGAAGACATGGAGGATGATATTATAAGCAGGGTTCGTCCGAGAAAAAAGTGTTCTTTGCGTATACATAGTTCAAAGCCTGAACCAGGATGCAGGTTCATGTACGTCAGAACTGAAGACAGGGTACAGCACCTTGTTTGACATATGATGCTTCAAATTAACATTGGTCAAGATGTTTGGTGATTCATTTTTCCTCTTTTGTAGTTTAATTTTCTTGAGAAACGTATTCTGAAGCATGCGATAGTGTGTCATACCTCCAGTCTATATGATGAACCAACAGATGCCACCGTTGCATCACAGGTTTTGATCATATCTCTGTTGTAAACTAACTTTATGGATATTGTGAATTGTTGATGTTTGATATTGCGAGCTCATTTCCATTGATATTTGTATTTTAGAAAAGTGTCTTGGCGGTTGGCATGATATGTTGTGATGGAGAAGGTCGTTTGAATGATAAGTCAACATTGTTGCAGTGCAGGTGACAAAAAACACTCTTATTCTTTTTTGTCGCTTCACCTTCTTTGTCCGTGGAATTAGTGTTTAGTATGAAGAAATAACTTTGTAGTGTCCTGCTCATACTTAATAAATATCTTTCAGTGTTGAGCATTCTGGAGGACAACGTGTGCGCCTTGACTTGCAAAAGCTGAACCAGTTATCAGTTTTCCCTGGACAGGTTGGATGTTCATAATAAGCGGAAATAACACAACTGCATCTTATGTATACTTTTTTTGATAGATACTAATCAAGTCACGAATGCAGGTTGTTGGCGTGGAGGGGAATAACCCCAGTGGACACTGCTTTGTTGCATCGAAACTTATAGATTATATACCTTGCCTAAAATCTTCAGCAGTAGAATTGCCTCCTGCTAAAAAGCAAGATCTTGCTCCGGAATTCGCTCGAACTGACGAAGAGAATTTACCAGAGTTATCAATGGTATGTTGGCTTGATGCTCACTGTTGCGTGTCGTAGTCTCTGTTCAACTCATGTAGATTGCTACCCTCAAATGTTTTCTTATTCCAGTTCATTAAAAAGTTGCATACCGATAATGATATGACAAGTGTATACAGATCATCGCAGCAGGCCCCTTCACTACCATCGACAACTTATTTTTTGAGCCTTTGTCCGACCTGTTAGCATATGCCCAGAGAAAATTGCCACAGTTGCTCATGTTGGTAATAATTAATTACTTTCCCGAACATTCTCAAGTTCTAAGTCATGAGTATAGCCTCCTGATACCGTGCTGCTTTTTTTTCTTCTTTTCAGATGGGTCCATTCGTCGATTCTGAGCATCCCGAGATACGAAAATGTGTGGTGAACAGAACCTTTGATGAGATATTTCAACATGAAGTTCTCAAGAGGGTACATTGCATTTGATTCGATATCATAACAACTATATTTCTTTTATATATAATTTATTTGATCTTTTTTATTTGTTTTGTTCCCAGCTGCAAGATTATGCAGAGTATATGGGTCCGTCAGCCTGTGTGCTACTTGTGCCATCTATAAGGGATGCCGACCATGACTTCGTGTTTCCTCAGGTATTATGTAGTCTTCTTGCTCCTTTAGTTTAGTGAGCACTGAGCAAAGGGCAGAGAAAAGCAGTCTGTACTATTTGTATAAATTTGAGAGAGTGAACAAAGTTGATGACTATTTTTATGTTTAATCCATATTTGCAGCCACCATTTGATGTTCAACCTTCTGACGTTAAACATCAGGTAAACACAAATGTGTTCATCCTTCGTATTTGTCAGTGACATTGCATACTGTAAACAGCTCATGATGTTTACATCTTGTTGTGGCTTCAGATTACTAGTCTCACAAATCCTGGAGTTTTTGTTGCAAATGAGGTAAACAGATGTCCTGTCTTTCAACCAATGTGGCCACATTTGCCTGAGTTTTTTTTGTCTTTTGGAATCTATTCCATGAAACACAGTCAAGTTGATGCTAAAAGAAATAATTATTTCAGCAGACATTAAGAACCACCAAGTTTTCCTTTCGAGGCTGAAACTTGATTTATCTACTATTCTATGATACAGTCAGATTAAATAGCTTATTTGTAATCTTTGGTACATTTTAGGTCAAGGTTGGGTGTTGTACTGTCGACATACTAAAACATTTAAGTGCTGAGATGGTGTCACGAAAACCAGTTGATGGATCAGCATGGGATGGGAGAAGTAAGCTTGCCAAACATATCATCTCCCAACAAAGGTATTCCTCTCAAACCTTGCTCACTCAATTATTTTTATAATCCACTTTTCTCAGGAACTTAAAAACAATTGTGTTCAAAAACTTCTTAGTAAATCACACATCGAGAGAGGTTCCTATAAACATTATGAAACTTATATAATTTCATTCCAAAATGCTCATGAAACAGCTTTTACCCTCTATACCCACCTGCCGAAGGTGTTCCATTGGATCTGTCCATTGCTCCCGAAGCCCTTGATATCCCTTCTATTCCGGATATTCTCATTCTGCCTTCAGATTTGGCTCCTTTTGTAAAGGTAGTGCTTCCTTAATTTTTTTTTCCTTGGGTTCTTAATTCTGTAGTTAGCTTCGTATCACATTCGGGTCCTGCTGGCGAAGGCTTAGCTAGATGATGTTTTTCTCTTTGCCTAGGTATTGTCTCTTGGAGAAAACAATGACGTTGAAGAACAAGTCAAGTGTTTATGTATCAACCCTGGCAGGCTTGCCAAGGGCGATAAAGGTGGTTATTTTGTGGAGCTTAACTATCAAAGGAACCCTGAGACTTCAAATGCCTCCATTGTTAATATCTAATTGTAGATTGGATTCTCCAGTATTACTACTTGGTTTCAGTATCGTAGTTTATAAACAGGTATTCAGCTACTTCAATGTAAAACTTAATAGTCTGAAATTGAAATGCTATGGATTACCTCGTAAACATACTTTAAGAAAGATGCTCTTCATTGATGGAAATTATATCCGGAGAAAATGTCTGTAACAAGCTCGAGATATAGCTAAGCTAAATGTGATGTCCATGTAAATTATTTATCAAGGTAGTTGACTGATGAAACTATGCTTACATGACCATTCCTCCATCAATGGTAAGCACCTGCGCAAAAGTGCCACAAGTATTTCGTAAGTCACAGGAACCAGCATGATGCGTACGCATACTTGTTGTTGTTCACAGGTGCGCACAAAGATAAGTACCGATGCAATAAGGTTGTGCGCGATTAAAAAAGAAAACAAATGGCTATCGAGTGAGATGAGAACCTGTCCAGTGATGTAAAGGGCTGCAGGGTCCAGGGCCAAGAATTCAACAAGTCCAGCAACTTCTTCTGGCTGGCCGTACCTTCCTGCAAAAGAAAACCAACACACACAAAAAACCAATCATGAATGTCGAAATAACTAAACAATATTGTTGCTCAGATACAGACGAGTAAAGAGAATTGGAAGAATTCAAGAACTGAACTCGTAACAAAACTCATTTGTTTGGTGGCAGAAGGTTAGACATGACAATTATATTTTACACAACTCAATTCAATACAAGTAGCGAAAGATCCATCCTGCTTACCCAATGGGATTGTCTCCAGGATCTTCTTCTCAATGTCAGCACTTAGCTTGGCAGTCATGTCAGATGCAATGAAACCAGGAGCTATTGCATTAACCTGCATTTATTCGCCTTTGTTAGATTCAATATTCAGCTAACTGCTTCTCCCAACAATTATAACAGTTTAGGAACCAACAACAAGTTAATAACAAAAGACGCACAATAATGTTCCGGCTTGAGTATTCCTTGGCAACAGCCTTGGTGAATCCGATAACCCCAGCTTTGGCTGCGCTGTAGTTAGCTTGTCCAACATTCCCAACCAAGCCAACAACAGATGCTATGTTGATAATTCTTCCCTAATGTATCATATCAAATATTTTCAATTAGAATCAGGCGCAAGAGGTCAAGCGTTGCTCAGCAAAATTACCTTCCTCTTTTTCATCATAACTTTAGCAGCAGCCTGCAAATAATAACATACTATCTCAGTTTCATGTAAACAGGAGGAAAAGATTATTCATATGATAATGAGTGGCAACTGCGTACTTGAGTGCAGAGGAAAACGCCAGTGAGGTTAAGATCAATAACGTCTTGCCATTGCTGCTTCTTCATTCTCATTAACAAACCATCTCTAGTGATTCCTAAATTACCAAAACCGCATTAATTTTTGACCAACAACAAAAAAACGAACAAAGAAACCAAAAATAGTGGTGTAGATTCTCAAACCTGCATTGTTAACTAATACATCGACAGTTCCCCATGCGTCAACCGCCTGTCCATTTTAAGGCATGTCAATGTCATTTTAAGCAAGAACCACTGAACCAAGTAAACAAGAATATTGAAGTCTTACAGTTTTGATCATAGCCTCCACATCAGCTTCTTGAGAAACATCCCCGCCAAAAGTGAGAGCTTGGCCACCAGCTGCCTCAATCTAAAATACACAAAGAAACTAATAGTTAGTTTGAGCACAAGTACACACGACACAGCTGCAACAAAAAAGCCAAAATTGATACTCTACCTCTTTGCAGACATCTTCCGCTTCCTTGGCTGATCTAGCATAGTTAACAAGCACCTATACGAGCAACAAAATTCCTTTCAAAATTAACAATATTTTGTGGAATAAAAATGCATAGAGGAGCGCAAAGAAAAAAACCTTGCAGCCAGATTTTCCCAAAGCTAGTGCAACAGCTTTACCGATACCTCTTGATGCCCCTGTCACGATAACAACTGGAGCCTCCACAGCCGGCTTCAGTTCAGTACCCTCTTGCTCAGCTGCGGCAACTTGAGCCCTTATGCCTGCTCGCCCACAAACATCAGAAAATTTAGATGTCTAATGTGATAGTCTTTAAAAATCAAACAACATTTCTAAACAACACTAAATAATGGTGTAAACACGAACCGCGTAAAGACTGCTACCATACAGTCTCCGGCAACTACATTTTATTTTACTGATGTGCACCTGATAAACAACTACCGCTTATATTTTAAACAAGCACATACAAATACTCTACTTAACAAATATTTATTATGCCACCATGGTTGTCGTCAAGTGGTTTGGAACCCAAGGTTAAGGGTTCGACCCCCACCCATGCATGACATGATTTCTTCCCATAACCAATGTTGTGTGTAACGTTGTTTATTATCCCGCCTAGCGTGGACCTTGTGATTCTTCCACGTGCAAGTGGAAGTGTTTTGATGTGTTGGGGCTCGATATCCCTTGGATTTGTCGTCATTAAGTCGAGAAGGGTTATCATGGTGCGCAAAGTTGAATATTGCTTGAAGATTGATGGGTAGAGGGTCTATTTAATACTATAGAATAATACCCAATGTAACCCCACTATCAAAAAAAAATATTTATCCAAAGCATGCTTGATCAAATTCAGCAACACATAAATCTAAAGATAACAAGTGACGATTGATCATCGATATAGCAAAAACTCCTTGTTACAATCTACACATTTCACCAAATTCAGACTCAAAAATCTGAGCTCGGATTAAACTCTTTCCTACACTACACAAATTTCACCAACTGCTCATTTTGACACATCCTCAGCCCAAATCACACCACTATTAACTCCGGCACCCCTCAAAACACAAGAAAGCTCGATATCAATATTACAATTTCATTTCCCATACTCAGAGAAGCTACTCTCAATTCCCATATCCATCCTTTCAACAAACAAATTAAAGCTTCAGAATCCATCACAAGACAACAATTTTCCAGTCCCCAAAAAAATCCAAAACATCAGAGAACATCCATAAAAATCAAACACACCCACAAAAACATACCAGAAGAAGAACCAAACGCCCTCGATGGACATTGCAACCCCGGAAAAGGTAAAGCCCGCGCCTGATTCAACCCCACAACACCACTAACAAAACCCACTTTTTTCGAATCGTTCATGGATGGGTTCGGTTTCAAACCAACAACAGCAGCCGATCCAGCCACACAAGCCATCGGAGCTCCGACGATTGCACGCGCGACAAAAGTGGATAATGATCGTGATAATAATAAAGAGTGTGTGATTAGCTTAGCCAGATGCGCTGAAATGGTTTGCGGATTTATCGAATCGAATTTTTGTTTCTTAACCTCGGAATCTCCGACGCACTACTTCACTTGACGATGAAAACTATGCGCTGCTACTGCTGTACCCACCGATAGTCGGTAATGTAAACATTTTCCACTCTAGCCACTGAACTTATCATTATTTATGTAAGTATCACTAACCCATATGTGCTTCAGCCCATATCCGAATTGGGCCACATTTCAGGACGTCGTACGCGTGTTAGACCGATGCTTTGACTACATTGTGCACTGCACATACGGATGACAATCTGATCCGCGGACCTGCGACTCGCGCTGCGCCGCCCCGACCTGTCCCGTAAGCCAAATAGAGCAGGTCCAATTCAGACAAATTTTGACCTGCCCTGCCCCGCGACAAGTCCAATTCATCTCATCGCCCTGCCCTGCCCCACGACCTGCGACACGCCGGGCGCTTCTTTGACGACGCTTGAGCATCACGACGAGACGTGTCGGATCTGCATGCTCGCGGATGTCTACGGTAAGGCTCGAACTTGGTGGGGCTGCATTGGCGCTTCGGTCGGACGGTTGTGCAGCGACTACTCTTTAAGATCTGTTCTCGGGTGGCTGGCGCTCCTCGGCTCCGCTCCTATCGCGGTGCCTACACGATCCTCCTCTACGAAACTTCTCAGATCTGCATAGGCTCCAACGGATCTTCAGCAGTGCTCCTTCAGTCCTGCTTTCATGGTGGCTCTCTGCGGACGGTCACGACGCCTCAAGGTGGTTCCAGTCCGGTTGGCGATTCGCTCTTGCAGGGCTGGAGTCATTCTTTCGCGCGACTCAGTTGTTTACGGGCGGGCCGGGCAGCGATTTGTTTTTTCTTGTTTTGTGTTGTTATTTTGGTATTCTCTTATTACTTTCCTTTTGTTTGGGTTAGTTTTTACCTTTTTGGAGGTGAATACATTCCACCATATATCCTTGCATGTTAATATACTTGCTCAGATCTCTAGGTGAGAGTGTTGTGATTCTAGATTTATGCTCCAAATTGACATGCATGCCTTTTTGGTGTTTCGTTTATTTAGGTGTCGTCTTATTAAGGCGGTGATCGATGTCATTATTGATAGTCATTAATGCGTGAGCATTGGTGGTAGTAGTGGCGTGCCTAAGGCATGAGCGTTCATCGGATTATTATGTACTCGATTTTAGTTTGTGTACTCCTGTATCACTTATCAATCAATGAAGCTATTGAAATAAATAAAAAAACCGAGAAGATGTGATAGTTGGTATTCTCTTTTTTCTACTTTTTCCTAAAGAGATGAGAACATCCCTTCACACTTAGTGTGGTTAGGTGTTGTTTCATCGCTTTGTCTAGTTAGATTGTCGTCTTTATATATATCGACGTTGTTGTCTTGATTGGTAGTCATGAATGCGAGAACATTAGTGATGTTAGTGATGGTGTCATTTGGCGCATTCATCAGATTTCATGTACTAAATTTCGATTCTTGTACATCTGTACAACTTTATCCATCAATGAAATCAAAAAAATAAAGAGATGAGAACATCCTCATGGTAGGTATTGACAGCTAACGTGGCTGCAGGTGAGTGGTTAGCTGATTGATAGGAAAGGATAACGCCCGTTGGACGGTGGTGGTCAGTCCATTTTTGGGATTAGTTTTCTCTCCTAAAATCCGCAGGATGTTGATCTGTATTTCCACTTGGCGTATTTTCCAACTACTCTTGGAGTAGAGGGAGGTGGAAAGTGAATTTGCCCCACATTTTGGTGGTCTGGTTTTTGTTTTGATCACGTATTAGTTTAAATAGTAATTCTAAATGTTTAAGACGGGACGGAGTGGGGCCAGTTGAGGCGGCAATATTATATTCTGCGCATTCCACCGTCATACTTGTCTCATCCACTCACTCTCTTGACCCAAATTTGTGTTCAAAAATAAATAAAATAATAATAGTGAAAATGATTTTTTAAATAATACCGCAACGTTTAATTAGCCGCAAACTACAGCTGGCTGACGACTGTTCTAAAATTAGTATATGGCTTAATTTACTACTCCCTCCGTTTCATTATATAGATCTCATTTGAAGTTTGGCACTGTTTTTAAGAAAATTATATTATATGAGGTAAAAGTAAGAAAGAGAATGAGTGAAAAGTGAATAGATTTGAGAGAGAGTGTAAATATGAGTGAAAAATTACATTTAAAGAAAGGAGACTTATATTTTGAGACGCCTAAAAAGGAAAGGGGAACTATATAATGGGACGGAGGGAGTATGATTTAGTCTAAATAAGCTGTTATTTTCGGATTCCGATCCGGTGTACCCACACTACTAGATGCACCGAAACTTTTCTTCTATTTTCGAATATCTTAGGCTCAAAATTTGAATCTAACGTAAACTAGAGAATTGTACCTCTTTGAATCAGATTTTCAACGATATATAGAATATTTTCAACGGACAAGTTATATATTCCCAACAAGCCCTCTCAGCAAAAAATGTCTATTTGTTTGTTCGGAGCAGCCACTAGGTGTACCAGAACTTCTCTCCTATTTTCGAATGTTTTCGACTCATAATTTGAATTGGACGTAAACTAGAGAATTGTAGCTGATTCAAAGAGCTACAATTCTCTAGTTTACATCGAATTCAAATTTTGAGCCGAAGACATTCGAAAATATGAGAAAAATTTTGGTGCACCTAGTGGTGTGGTGCCGGATCCGATTCCGTTATTTGCACTCTAATAATAAGAAAGTGTATTTATCATAAGCTCATAACCTAAGACGAATTAATTAAAGTGCCCAAAGACGATAAGAGTTGGACAAAAAAGCACTATAAAAACCATTTCATCCCCTAGCCAATCACTCAAATTAAAACCTCACTTCTCTTCATCCACATTTGATTACTTCCAACTCTCCTAGTCCGCAATGACAAAAGACTATGAGGCAGGAACTGACTTCAACACCAAGGACTACCAAGACCCGCCACCAGCACCCCTGATCGATGCGGTGGAGCTGACCAAATGGTCATTCTACAGAGCCATCATAGCTGAGTTCATAGCCACTTTGCTGTTCCTATATATCACTGTCTTAACTGTGATTGGCTACAAGTCCCAGACTGACCCTGCCCACAGCGCGGATGTTTGCGGCGGGGTTGGCATTCTCGGCATTGCTTGGGCTTTTGGTGGCATGATCTTCGTCCTTGTTTACTGCACTGCCGGAATTTCAGGTACTCATCATTAATATTCAAAAATCAAAATCATTTAATATTTACTTTTCAATTTTCAGTAAAAAAGACATCATAAGCTTAATCCTGGTCGGTGACGCCAAATTTAGATAAAACTATAGTAACAACTTTGCTTTGCAAGAAAATGGTGCTAATTACTTTAAGGTAAATTCTGATTCTTGAAAAGGCGGGCATATTAATCCGGCCGTGACATTCGGACTATTTTTGGCGCGAAAGGTGTCCCTGGTGCGGGCAGTTTTGTATATAGTGGCTCAGAGTTTGGGAGCAATTGCTGGAGTTGGGTTAGTGAAAGCTTTCCAGAAATCTTACTACGTAAGGTACGGTGGAGGAGCAAATGAGTTGGCTGATGGGTACAGCACCGGCACCGGATTAGCCGCAGAAATTATCGGAACATTTGTTCTTGTCTACACCGTCTTCTCTGCCACTGATCCCAAAAGAAACGCCAGAGATTCTCATGTCCCGGTAAGAACAAATATATATTGCGTCATGCTTTTTCAGCAACGAAATTTATTTGAGCAGCGAGCAAAAGATTGTCTAATAATATTCAAATTATGATATTGTGCAGGTTTTGGCACCTCTTCCAATTGGTTTTGCGGTGTTCATGGTGCACTTGGCCACTATCCCCATCACTGGAACCGGAATCAACCCTGCAAGGAGTCTTGGGGCGGCTGTGATCTTCAACCAGGAGAAAGCGTGGAATGACCATGTATGATGATGACCTTTTCTTTTCTTTTTTTGATTACATGGTGACTTATTTTTAAATCAGTTAAATATTCTCTCTTAAGTATTTGATAATTGTTGTTGCATTGTTGCAGTGGATTTTCTGGGTTGGACCATTCATTGGTGCTGCCATTGCGGCCATCTACCATCAGTACATTCTCAGAGCTGGGGCTATCAAGGCTCTAGGCTCATTCAGAAGCTCTGCTTGAACATGAATATCGTTGTGATGAATGTGAAAAAAAGGAGAGGAGATGGTGTTGCTTTTGGGGCAAAATAAGTTGGATATAAGTTGTTATTTTACTGCACTTTGCATTTGTATAACATCTCCTGTTCTTCCATTTTATTCAACTTGCATCAAATCAGCTTTAATTGTGTTATTACTTTTCTTGCTGAATTGACGAGCTGCAAAAGAAAAGAAAAAACTTCCTATTTAGCATGTCTTTTTTGTTTTGTTACAACATACTAAAAACCTACTGCCTCCGTTCTCACCCGATCAAAATCTTCTATCTCCTAATTTAAAACATATTTATGTACTATTAGTTGAAAAGCCAGTCAAAAGGCTCCTTAGGTTTAGGAGTTCGAATCCTGACTCCACCATATTTTCCTGTTAGAGAGTTTTACTCTCCTCCTATGAGATTTTTATTCCTCCCGCCTCCGGACGTTGATGTCTTTCACTCTTCCGGTCTCTGACATGGAAGCTCGCATGAAGTTGCAATTACAATGGAATTGTTATGAAGTTTTACTTGAGATGTCTTTTGAAGAAGATTTGTGCTACAATTGATGATAATGTATTTGATACTAATTAAATAGCTAAAGATATTCGTCTACAACATGTAACCATCCATAAAAACATACTCATGTCTTTATTTTTTAATTCATGAGTTTTAGTGATGAATTAATTCAAATTTGTGTTGTATTGGTTTTTAGCTATGTGAATTATGAAATGTATGTATGATTCATTTAATGAGTGTTGTTTATTTAATTGGATTAGCTATACATTTAGTACATATCCTTAAAATATTATTTTTGTTTTCTAGAGACTTAGAAATTTTTCGGCACCTTGCTCGTCATTTTTGGTCTGTCCTATTCTCGCCACGAGGTTAAACAAGCGTCACCTTAATAATTTAATTATGGATTAACTATTTCAATTAAACCATTATTACTGAAATAGAACAATCCATGGAAGTCCCCACTTGAAAGTAAATTTTATAGAATCTTTCTATAAAGTGACTCGAATATACAAATAACCACTTCTCAAAATTGTTATCTAGATTTACAATTATTAATTCATTTTTAAAATTAGAGTGAAAATGAAAATACCTAAAAAAGCGGATTCAAAGGAACTGTTTACTCGTTTGAATACGAAAGAAATGAAAACCTTAAAAAAAGGGTTAAAGTCAGATTCAACCCTGACTCTAAGGTTATCATGACAAGATTTAATATATATATATATTGAATCATAACCCAGAACTCTTAATTTGTGTAGATTCACAAGCTTACCGAAATCATAAAATTGAGATCATCAATGACGAATCAAGTTAATGCGACAACAAAAAGAAAAGGTAATTTGCTATCATGATAGGAGTATTGTATTATTGATTTTTTGGGATCCTTAGAGCACATTTGTATTGTTTTGAAAGATTTGAGCTACTCTATGTCCTCTTTTATTCTTGTTAATTTTCTATTTGAATATTACTTAAAGTTTTTTCTATTTTTTATAATAATTAATTCACTCTCATAATACACTCTTTATCCTAATTTATTTTTCTCTTACCTATTTTTATTTTATTTTTAATCTTATACTCTTATTATTTTTTAATTATCGTATCATGTGCCTAAATAGAAAGATCATTTTAAGACGGAGGGAGTAAGATAAAACATCAATTAAGAAGCAGAGCAAAAGGCCAAAGAGGAGACAATAGGCTATTTGGACGTCAATCATTTCAGCTGATATATCTAATCAAGTCATACACTCATGTCGGAATCGAAATGTAACTTACATCATAAAAACGTGTAAACATTAATGCTGCGACCACTTCGCAGGAATGAAATGAGTTTGGGCGGAATGGAATGAGTGATTCCAGGGGGAATGAATTAAAACTTGACCACTTCGTCCAACGGAATGGAATGACTCATTCCTCCTTCATTCCATTCAACCCA
>JAWWMW010000984.1:288934-307472 GCA_035048345.1 Echeveria elegans
AATCCAAACCGCATCACACCGCACCGCAAATGTGGTGCACCACATTTGCGGTTTCCACAAATATGGTTTGGTTTATGGTTTTAAAAATCAACAACCCGCTTAATGTGGTGCGGATGTGGGTATATCACTAACCCGCACCAAACCGCACCGCGCCCACCCCTAACTAAAATAGTTTTGTGATATTCACATCATGTTGTGCCTTCAGATTGCCAGTCTCACAAATCCTGGTGTTTTTGATGCAAATGAGGTAAATAGATGTTTTACCTTTTTAGAAGTTACAACTGTCGCCGCAGAGTAAATATTTATTTTAATTTTTTTGAAACATCATGTCACATTGATGCTGAAATGAAACATTATTTCACCAAACATTTCCTGACTTTTCCTTGGGGTGAAATTTGTTTTTTCTAGAATCAAACTAAATAGCTTATTTGTAATCTTGAGTTTGATTCAGGTTAAGGTTGGGTGTTGTACTTAGAGGTGGTATAAAGTAATCCGTTAGATTAAAAAAAATCTAATGGATTAAATGGATTCAACTCAATCCGTTTGGACCATTTAATGTATTAAAAATCCATTAATAATCCAACTAATCAATCCATTTTGCCACCCCTAGTTGTACTGTCGACATACTTAAACATACAAGTGCTGAGATGGTGTCACGAAAAACAGCTGATGGATCAGCCTGGGATGGCAGAAGTAAGCTTGCAAATCATATCATAGCTCAACGAAGGTATTCCACTCAAACCTTGTTCAGTCAATAATTTTAGGAATCCAGTTTTATCAGGAAAAAAAAACTGCATTCAAAGCAAAGTATCAATGAGAAATTTACGTAAGAACACCAAGATACTTACTATTTTGTTCCTAAATGCTCATGAAACAGCTTTTACCTTCTGTACCCACCTGCCAATTGGATCTGTCAATTGTTGGGGAAGCCCTTGATATCCCTTCTATTCCTGACATTCTCATTCTGCCATCAGATTTTGCTCCTTTTGTTAAGGTAAAACATTTATCAAGTTCAAACTTTTATTATGAGCTAAATGATGTTTTCTCTTTGGGTAGGTATTGTCTGTTGGGGACAAAGGCAGTTATTTTGTGGAGCTTAATTATTAAAAGGAACCCTGAGACTACAACTGCTTCCATTGTAAATATTTAACTGTAGCTTGGATTCTCCAGTACTTACCTTTTGTTCTGTATTTTTTGAACACTCATGTTTAACAGGTCTTCAGCTAGTTCAAACTGTTTCACTTTACTTTCTAAAAGTAAACTATGTATCACTTGTAAACATATATAAAGAAAGTTACTCTTCATTGGTGGATACTAAATGTCTGTATCAAGCTCAAGACATGTCTAAACTAAATGCGATGTTCATATGAATCATTTATCAAGGTAGTCCACTGATGACACTCTGCTTACATGACCATTCCTCCATCAATGGTTAGCACCTGCGATAAAGTAACCCAATTTGTTTTTGTAAGTTACATGATGCATGTGAGCGATAAAAAGAAAGAAAACAAATGGCATTGGAACCTGTCCAGTGATGTAACTGGCTGCAGGGTTCAGGGCCAAGAATTCAACAAGTCCAGCAACTTCTTCTGGCTGGCCGTACCTTCCTGCAAAAGCGGGTAAGAAAGAAGAAGAAAAGATGAATACTGAAACTCCCTAACCATGTTGCCGTGTATTGGGAAAACCGGAGTTCAGATTAAAATGAGTAAAGAGAATTGGAAAAAATTCAAGAACTGAACTTGTACTCAAGTATCGAAAAATTCAGTCGGCTTACCCAGTGGGATTGTCTCCAGGATCTTCTTCTCAATGTCACTACTTAGCTTGGCAGTCATGTCAGATGCAATGAAGCCCGGAGCTATGGCATTAACCTGCATTTATTCGACTTTGTTAGTTTCGATAACAAGTTCATTGTTAGTCGTAACACCTGCTATAGTTAAGGAACCAAATGCGAATTCAAAAAAAGAGAAGAAAAGATGCACGTTAATGTTTCGGCTGGAGTATTCCTTAGCAACAGCCTTGGTGAAGCCGATGACACCAGCTTTGGCTGCACTGTAGTTAGCTTGTCCAACGTTCCCAACCAAACCAACAACAGATGCTATGTTGATGATTCGCCCCTAATGTTCCAAACAAAGATTTTCCATAAAAATCAGGTAATTGAATAAATCACACTTTAATACAGGAGAAGTCAGACTTTGCTTGGAAAAATTACCTTTTTCTTTTTCATCATAATTTTAGCAGCAGCCTGGGAAGCATCATCTACTATCTCAGTTTCATGTAAACAGGAGGAAAATATTATTTGAATTGTACTGCGCATTAATTGCGTACTTGAGTGCAGAGGAAAACTCCGGTCAAGTTCAGGTCAATAACGTCTTGCCATTGCTGCTTCTTCATTCTCATTAATAAACCATCTCTAGTGATTCCTGAATAATCGAAACCACATTATCCTTTCACCATCAAGATCTGAAAAAAAAGAATAACGAAATACAGGTAGCAAAAATTATCGAACCTGCATTGTTTACCAATACATCAACAGTGCCCCATGCGTCAACCGCCTGTCCATTTCAAGGCATGTCATTATAAGCGAGAAACAATTAAAAGAGTAAACAAGAATATTAAATTCTTACGGATTTGATCATGGCCTCCACATCAGCTTCTTGAGAAACATCCCCACCAAAAGTGAGAGCTTGACCACCAGCTGCCTCGATCTACAATACACAAAGAAGCTAGCCCTTATTTTGAACACAAGAGTTCACGCCACAGCTTGAACCAAATGGCTGAAAGTGATACAAAACCTCTTTGCAGACATCTTCGGCTTCCTTAGCTGATCTGGCGTAGTTCACAAGCACCTATATGGACAGCAAAATTGTAATCAAAACTTAGAAAATTTATTTGAATACAAATGCATAAACTGCGTAGAGAAGGGCAGAAACAAACCTTGCAGCCAGATTTTCCCAAAGCTAACGCAACAGCTTTACCAATACCCCTTGAAGCCCCAGTCACGATAACAACCGGAGCCTCCACAGCTGGTTTCGCCTCAGTACTCGGCTGCTCAACAGCTGCAACCTGAACCCTAATGCCTGTTTGCCACAAACATCAGGAAAAATAAAATTGAAATGTGACAGTATGTCAACATATAAACAACATTTCTAAACCGCAACACAAAATAATGGTGCAAACACGAACTGAGTGATGACTGTTACATTTGCCAGTGCCCACTTGATAAAAAAACTACTAATCGATTGTAAACACGCACAAACTCATACTCTACATTACAAATGCTATTATCTATGCAAAACATGCTTGATCAAATTCATAAATTGAGTCTGCAAAGTATACACTAGAGTCTCATTCCAACACAAAAATCTAAGACCTCGAGTGATGATAGATCATCAATATAGTCAATCTATTTCCCGCATTCTACACATTTCACCAGATTCTGACCCAAAACCTAAGCTCAGAAGTCATGATCGATCATCACCACATACTCTGCTCAAATCACACGGCAATAAACTCGGGAACAATTTCATTCCGCATATTCACAGGCTACTTTTAATTCCCAAATTCATTCTTTCAACCAACGCACCAAAAAAATCAAAATCCATCCCAAGACAACAACTTTTCACTCCAAACGAAAACGAACCCTGAACATCAAAACATCCTTAAAATTAAACCCTACATACCAGACGATGATCCAAACGCCCTCCTTGATCCACATTGTAACCCCGGAAAAGGTAAAGCCCGCGCCTGATTCAACCCCACACCACTACTAACAAAACCGACTTTCCCAATTTTCGATTCATTCACAGATAGTTTCGATTTCAAACCAACAACAGCAGCAGATCCAGCAACACAAGCCATCGGAGCTCCGACAATTTCACGCGCGACGAAAGTGGATAATGAGCGTGATGTTAAAGAGTATATGATTAACTTAGCCAGATGCGCTGAAATGGGTTGCGGATTTATCGAATCGAATTTTGATTTTTAACCTCGGAAGCTCCGACGCACTGTTTCGGTTGGCGTTGGAAACTATGCTGTTCTTGTTCTATTACTTCCGTACCAACCGACGTCGGTATCTCTATTCTTCCCACTTTATCCACTATGCTTGTCATTATTTACGGAAGTACCACTGGGTTTCAGCCCATTTCAGTAATGGGCCACATTCCAAGATTTTAATTGTACGACGTCGTTTGCTTATTACCCACTTCGGTAGCTGTTCGAACTCATAACCAAACGCCGTCGTTTAGGCATACGTAAATTTGACTTGACTACAGTGTGACTTTCAGAAGAGTTGATGGAACTGCCACGTGTCGTGACGAGAAGGTCGCGTAGGCTTTTTCTTAGCTTAGATTAGTAAGCTAGTTAGTTAAGCCTAAGCTAATCAATGTAAATTAAAATCGTGAAAATAATTATTATGATAATAACTGCACGTGCCATGTTCTATCTTTTTGTGGATAATTAATTACTTTTTTAAAAAGGAAAATTTTAAAGTACATCTATCTCACATGCTTCTCACTTTTTGTACATCAAAAAGTATTTAATTCGTTTTCGAAATTATAATTGATGGATTAATTGTTTAATGATGTGGCATGTGGATAATAAGGTGGCTGACAAAAGATGGATTAATTAATTAAAAATAAATATATACTCATTATTTATGTAACTTCAAAAGACCACTTCCAGCTGTTTACTTGCAAGGTTGACGTTGATATTCAATGATGTGCCTGTTTTTGTTTTTATTGTATACCGACTTATTTTTTTCGTTTCTCCATTTGATACATCTCAAAATGTTAAATATTTCCGGCTCAATTTTTAATTTTTAATTTTTAATTAATAAATAAGATCGAGTTCGTTATCTTTAATTTTAATGACACATTTATAATTAATGATAGAATGTGAGACATTTTATGGAATTAATATTTAATGATTCATACGTTTTTCCATTCTTTTATAAATATAGATAATAAAATTCTTATTAAAACTCCATAAAAAAATTCAGAATCTTGATGATGCAAACCTCACCAAAATTGCAACCAATTAAACTAGATTAACAGACAAATGTCCAAATTGCACAAATAATTTCAAAATTCACAAAAACGGAACTAAGCAAATATATAAAATAAAGGAAAAAAGAAATAGCTAAAAATAATTAAAAATAAATAAAATAATAAATAATGAAAAAAAAAAAGGGCAAAGGAATGAAAGCTTGTTGATGAGGAAAGAGGCAGCAAAGCAAAGCAGCAACCAGCAGTTGCAGCATCAGAAGCAAAACATCATCAGTAGACGAAGAAGAAGCTGCAGATCTGAATCCCTCTCTCACTTCCACTTTTTTTTCCATTCCACTCTTTCCCATTTTTATGCTCCCCTTTATTCCTCACACCACTCACTCACTCAGTCCCTCTCTCTCTCGCATTAACTGCTTTAGTTTCAATCCATCTTCATCTTCTTATTCGTATCACTCCACCTCGCAGATCCGTTGCTTCGTTGCTGTTTTGAGTGTCTCCGAGCTGTTAGATTAACCGTTTTGAATCTCAATTTGTTGAGCTGTAATATGGTCGTATATCGTAGGTGAGGATTTGGTGTTCTAAAGTTTTGAGTTTGTGATTATCAATTTTTTTATATGAATCGATTTTGAATGTGAGTGAATTGGACTGTGTGATTTCACATTGTGGAAATCTGTGTATATTTTTTTTATTTTTTGATATGATGGGGTACATGTGGTACAAAAATTGCTTAATATGATTGTTGAGTTGTGTTATTGGTGTGTAGGTGATTAATCGGTTGGGCATTATGGCTCCACCTCCGGCGTTAAGATGTTCGCCAAGGTGTTCGCCTGGGAGGGATTTAAGAGGTGAGGTGCATAAGCGAGGGAGAAGTTTGGAGAGTGGTTTGAGCTTCAAGGGAAAGGAAGATGATGGTTTGGCATTGTTTGATGAAATGCAAAAGAAGGAACTGGAGACTTTTTTGCTCGAGGCTAATGATGATTTCGAAGACCTTTTCGGTAACTTGATGGATACTGTAAAGCTATTTTTTCAGATATGGTTTTCTTATTTGTTCCTTTTTTTTATTGAAAGGTGTATATTATTGAAAGTTTGATGGATATTTTTTTTTGTTTTTGTTTTATCTGGAAGGTACGAAATTGAAGTACTTCTCGGACTGCAAGATTGGGTTATCTGTTTCCACTAGGAGAGAGAGCAGTGACATGCTCAATGCAGATGGGGAGAAGAATGACTATGATTGGTAATTGTTGGATCAGAGCTACATTTGGGGTGACGTGCAGTAATCACTGAAATGAGATGTAATTCTGTTTTATGTTTATGAATCTCAGGCTACTAACTCCTCCAGATACTCCACTTTTCTCTTCACTTGACGATGAAGCGCCGCATGGTAATATTGTACAAAGGGGCCGACCTCGCAGTCTTCCCATTGCTATCTCAAGATCAAATACTGTATGTTATCTGAAGCTTTGTTCCAATTTTTACCTGTCATGAGCTGTTTTTCCTTGCATAATCAGTCTGCCAGAATCTAAAATAGCTTCTGGTTAATGCAGATGGAGAAAAATTGTAAGGGCAGGAGCAATAGAGGTAGTCCTAGTCCTCAGCGTTTCAGTCCATCTCCTCGGCCTGGAACTGGTAGTAGTAACCAGTCAAGAGGTCGAACTTCCCCTGCACCCTCCTCTAGTCCTACACCATCTGTACGTAATTCTAGCCCCTCTAGGAAACCTTCCCCTCCCTCTGTAAAGTCTTCAACATCAGGTCCGAGGAGTTCAACTCCCACGCCACGAAGGCTTAGCACCGGGTCCAGCGGAATGGGAGCCCCATTACATGGAAGGAGTTCCCCTGTACAATCAAGTCGGGGAATCTCGTCATCACCAAAAGTTAGTGCATGGCAATCCAATATTCCTGGTTTTTCAACTGAAGTTCCCCCCAATCTTCGCACTTCTCTTGCTGATAGGCCAGCATCATATGTTAGAGGATCATCGCCTGCTTCACGAAATGGAAAGGATTTACCTACGAAAGTTAAACTGTCAATGTCTCCTACCGATCATAAAAGCAGTACTTCATCAGTTACCCATGATCGAGACTGGCTAAGCTCTCATAGTAAAGGATCTATGATATCATCTGGTGATGATGATGTGGAATCAGAATCACTCCAGTTCATCCCTGTCAGCTCCTCTGAATTTTCAAAGAGAGTGGGAAGACAATCAAATAACAAAGCTTTGAGCTATTCCAAGAAGCCCCACAAAATGGTCTCTTCAAGCTCAGCTCCAAAGAGATCATTTGATTATGCATTGCGGCATATGGTAAATCCATTGACAATATTTCAAATAGTGATGACCTAAAATGACATTTTACGCTTAGATGCCTAAACTGTATTGTCATTCCCATAATTCTTTCCCCCTTCTTTTTTGGTTGTCTAAAGAGAATTAAGGTTCTTGTAAAATAGGTTACTTTTTTAGGCTCAAGGAAATATTAGGTGCTTCTTTTGTTTATTTGGTTGCACTACTCTTGCAACGAAAAAGTTGGTTTTAGAAATTTCTTAACGAGTGCCTAATACACTTTCTGTTAACTAGGGTGGGTTATCTGCTAAATAGTGAATCTTACATCGATAAGCACTGACATTAATCAGATTGGCGTTCCGTAAATAAGTAGAGCATTTGAACTTGGTGAAGAGGTTTCATTGCTGATCTCAGTAACAAGAGTTGTGTTCCACTTTTGTAGTATGGTATTTTCAACTTTCAAGTAGTGTTGTGTAGCATAGCTGAGTGTTGTGTGTGCTGCAGATGGATTTCTGTTTCCGTCTGGGTTAACATTTAACAGTGAGTGGCAACAGTGCATGATCGTAGGAAAGTCATCACTTAATTTCTACTCATCTCAGGTTTGGAAGTATAACTCTTTTTTACCTGAATGCCATTTGTAGGATCAGCAGCGGAAGGCTCCTCAGAATATGTTCAGGCCACTTTTATCTAGTGTCCCTACCACCACGCTGTACGCTGGGAAACCAATGTCTGCTCATGAAGCTATGTTGTCAAAGAACTCTTCCATGGGAACAAGCAGTACTGCAAGTTCTGATCAGGCTTTAGGGCTTGCCCTTGATATGGATGGTAGATACACACACTACGATACTGAGTCTCAGTATGAAGATAAACCTGATGCAGATGTTGCTGACAAGGTATTTATGTTAGATGAAATGGATGGCTTGCATTCTGATGCTGCCACCGAGATTAGTTCTCTTAGAGTCCAGCATGGAGCTATGGATGAAGGCTTTGTAAATGCTAATGAACAGGACAATAATGAAGACTTTAGCTATACTGATTCAAGCACAAAACTAGGTGCAATTTCAAAAGCTAAATCAGATGCAAGTGATGGCCTAGAAGATGAAAGCACTGTGGATATGGCACTTTGTGCAGAATGTGGCTGCAAATATACTTCGGTGGACGGTGCATTGAACGAGGTTAATCTTTGTCCAGAATGCAGCAGGAAAGATAGTGACCTACAAGTTTGCTATCTAGAGAAAAGCGTTTCCAAGGTATATCCTGATACAGATTATAGCCATCCTGACAAAGATTCTTCACAAATTCAACTAGAGGAACACCCGTCCTTGTCTGAATGTGTGGATTTGACCAGTAAATGTAATACGGTGTCTATGGCTTCTCAGTGTGATAATATTGCTACCATAAGTGTACCCAGCTGTAACGCAAACATCAGCTCCTCTCTGAACAACTCCTTTGGTAGGTCGCTTGTTGAGGAAGGTGACAGAAGGCATATGATTCCACAAGAAGTGTGTCATAGAAGAGTTTGTTCGGGCCTGCCGGAAGTTGAAGATCGAGGTCTGTCTATGCTAAGCAGTGATACACCAAGCTCTTATTTCAATGATTCAGAAGTTGATGGCATTTCTGTACTACTGAGGAGGTCCAGTAGTAGTAAGGGGCCGATTTATCAATGCAGGATGTTTAAGGCCTCGTCGATACCATATGATGATCCTTCATATGCAAGAGAAAGTGGAAGCATCACTAGAAGCTCCATGGGGCTTGGTAGTACCACAGCATCATCCTCAGTGGATCTTGGCTCGAATAAACAGATAGAGACTCGTATACAACGACAATCAAGCATCAAAACAACTGAAATGGAGAGCTACAAACTCAAAAGAACAGGATCACATTCATCGGAAACTTCGAACCATGCTTATCAAACATCATGTCACTCGTGGAACATACATGAGGATGAATCTGAGGCTTTCGGTGGCAATGAGTACATGGAAGAAGAAATTGCATGTCTTCAAGAAAAATTTCACAGTTCAGGAAGCACAGAGATGCAAGAAATGGTTGCATCTAGAACTTCTAGTTTCAAAGAAACCCCGGGATCTAACATGACTTCAGGTGGTAGTTCAGTGACATCAAACGATGAGAAGCCTACCTTTTATGAACACGGTGGAGCCATGGAGAATATTCATTTGATGACTGATGGGACTACGCTGACGTTGGGGTCACAACCTGTGGATGATATTCCTTCGCAGCAAAAACATTCGGATGCTGAAAATGTTTGTACCCATCGGTCACTGCACTCAGTATCAGAAATTGAAAATGAGCTCGAACAGGAAAGCAACCATGATTCTGAGAATGATTACCTTTCAACAAAATTGGACCCTGTATCAGACTCACACGTGCAGTCTGTTGCCAGTTTGTCAGAGAAGACAGAAGGAATTACTGTTGACGAAACTGATCCTTACAATACGGAACGCCGAGGTTCAGGTGCGTTGCTTATATAGTATAATTATTAAGTAAGTTGTAGAGTTACTTTTATCTTATTTTAACTCGTCGATATATGACATCAAATGCTTGTTTTGTTTTAATCACATCGACGTTTGCTAAATGTTGGTAATGTTGTGGTTTAAGATTAGCACAGTTGCTGGGATAATTCACATAAGCTCCTTTTCTAATACAAATATCACTTTGGCTGCAGAATCCATTGTTCTGATACAAGGTCAAAGAGGAAACCATGTCAGAAACCTGACTTTAGAAGAAGCAACGGACACGATTCTCTTCTGTAGATCCTTAGTCCAAAACATAGTCGACCAAGCTGCCACCCTGGCAATAGAGAAAGAAAAACATCCCCACTCCGAACCTTCCAGCCCCATTTTAGCCAAGACCAATCCCCAAAGAAAAGAGACTGGGAGCAAAACTCCTAACAACAAACGCACTCCAAAGTCCCACAAACCAAAGCAAAAACGAAGAGTACAAACAGAAGACTCCAAGCCCCACCCAAGCAAATTCGAGAACGATGAAAACATCGAACAATCATTTCCGCGAAACATTGGACTTCCCAACAAACCTGATGCAGCCAGACCACCAAAGCTAGAATCCAAGTGCAATTGCACAATAATGTGACGATGTGCATATTAATTCGTCTCTTGCAATAAGTCTGCCCATCGACGACAAGAAAATGTATTTATCTGTAGTTGTTATAATTTCCAAATCTTGCAGTATATTGCTGTGTGTTTATTCCATATAGTCACCGTAAGACGCAGCCAGCTGCAACAGAGTGTTCGATAGTTTAGTTTAGTCTAGAGAGTGAGAGATAGTAGTTAATGAGACAGAGAGTTGTGTGTTACATAAATTTGTAGATGTGGTTTCTTCATATGTATGCTGACGTAGATTTTTCAACATTTGACACCACTTTTCATTTGTTTGTCTTATAATAACACGAAAAGTATGCAGAAAAAAAAATAGATTGAAAAGAAAATTTATATAAAAATGATTTTCCATGAGAAAATTGAAGAGTAAATTTGGTATTAATTTGTTTGCATTTATCTATTTTTCATTATAACTGAACATATATATATTTATTTTCACGGCGATTATAAATTTTATTTTCTTCCACTTTTTCCTACATCCAAACATGAAAAGTATGGTGTGTTTGGTTCGCAGGAATGAAATGACAAAGGAATGGAATGAGAAATGGAATGGAATGAACACTGGAAAATTTCATTCCATTTCTTTGCCCTTTTTTATACATTTTACAGAATGCAATGGAATGAAAAAAAGTTATACAACATTTTAAATAAGCTATTTATCCTGTCGTTTTACAACATAAGACTTGTTTCGAGTACAAAGTCAAAATAAAACAAGTTTTTGTTGTTTCTACAACATCAATCTTTCATCAAAGCGGCTTCTTCTTGTCAACATCAATCTTGTGTCAAACCTGCACAGTTCAAATAGAATTTTTTTAATAAAAATGTCGTACCTAAGGAACCAACAGATATGCATACGATAGATATTAAATCAGAGCACCATTCATCACCTAAGCACGTCGGAGGCCGAACTTCATTAGCATTTTTGACATCCTGACAACAAATCTGTGTTTTGCTGCATTCAAGAAATATTTTGAATGGAAAACAGTATTAAACCTCGAACAACAGAACAACACTGAACAAACAGCAGCAATAAAACAAATAGCAGCAATTAATTGAAGGAGCAAATCACAACAGTGAACATAAACAGCAGCAAATCACAGCAAACATAAACAGCAGCAATTAGTTGTTCCACAACAGAAACACAACATTGAAACACAAAACCTCGAACAACAGAACAACAACATTGAAACACAAAACCTCGAACAACAGAAAAACAGTGAACAAACAGCAGCAATTGAAGGAGCAAATTGAACAAACAACAGCAATTGAACGGAGGCGAGGTCGAGCAATTGAGCAAATTGAATAAACAGCAGTGTCGGGTAAACAAAAACGATGGGAATGAGTAATTGAGCAAATTGAACAAACAACAGCATCGGGTAAACAAAAACGATGGTAATTGAGCAAATTGAACAAACAACAACAAATCCAAACCGCTGTCCATTCCAATCACAAAATCGAACAAAACAAAAAGAGAGAAACAAACCTGCGAGGTCGAGCGACGGAGGCGAGACGAGCGTCGGGTACGGTCGATGCCAAGTCGAGCGGAGGAATGACGCAAACCCTTGCTTTTTGGATGGGAATGAGTTTTGCTTTGGTTTAATGAGGAGAGATTAACTTTAGGAATGAACCATTCCATTCCTTTGTCCAACCAAACAGCTCAACTGTTCATTCCGGTAGGAATGAACATTCCATGCCAGCCAACTAAACACAACATTAGAGCATCGGTGGCTCCTCTCCAGCACCTCCTAGCAGCAATTGCGCAGCCTCCTCTAGCACCTCAAAGCAGCAATTTTCACACATTTCAACCTCCACTAGCTACTGAAAGGGATGCTAATCTAGCACCTTCTCTGTTTTATACCCAATTTTTTAGCAACTCCTCAATCAGTATATATGCTCTTATAAAACAAAACACAAGACAACATACAATCACCAAAACAACAAAAAGACTTCCTCCTCAGCTCCCAAGCCTCACTCTCACAAGTCACAAGTCCACACCTCTAAAAAAAGGCTCAATACAAAAACATCAGAAGTGAAGAGAAAATGAGATTACAAAAAATGGTGGGCTCGGGAGGAGGAGAAAGTAGAAGCAAAGAAGCTGTTGGTATGGACCGTATGGTGGCACTTCACGAAGCACTTCGATCTGTTTGTCTCAGCTCTGACTGGATTTACTCTGTTTTCTGGACCATTCGTCCTCGTCCGTAAGCTCAAAGAAACTCAGTAAAGCTTCCACCTTTCTTCATTCCAACATGTTTCCTTAACTGGGTTTTCATCCTTTTGTGCAGCCGTTTTCGCGGCAGCAATGGCTGCAAGGTCGGCGATGACAACGGCAGCTTGTGAGTGTTGATGATTTACAGAAAATCTAATCTTTATCATTTTTGGTGGTTTGATTTAGTTATTGAATTTACAGGATGTTGATGTGGGAAGATGGGTATTGCCGGAGCAGAGGTGGTGATTGCTTGGATGAGATACATGGTGAAGATCCTGTCAGAAAACCATTCGGCAAAATGTCCATTCAGCTTTATAATTATGGAGAAGGGTGGGTACTTGGTAGGTTTTGTGTTTCATTTTTGATGTCTTCCCCATTAACATTGAACATCATCAAATAATTCTTAACCAAAACACACAACAAAACATGAGCTTGAGATTCCTATGTAGTACTGTTAGTAGTTGTGATGTTTGGTAGTGTGAAACAGAAGATGCGAGAATAGGGTTTGGATTGATGTGTTGTGATGACTTGTGAATGGGGTTTGTTTTGTATCGGTTATGTGTGGATTTGAATGATGATCATTTGGCTCAGGTTGATGGGGAAGGTTGCATTTGATAAGTGTCATAAATTGGTATTCAAAGAGCCCTCTGAAAGTGAGCCAAACATATCTAATTACTGGCAGAGCTATTTTGATGCCGTGGGTTCATTTTCTCTCCATTCATCCGAAGTTGATGTTTGTTGATTCATCAACTTGTTTTTTTAATGTCCTTGTGTATGTACGATGTTATTTCTATGCAGCTTCCTTCTGAATGGACTGATCAATTTGACTCCGGCATTCAGGTTAGTACTTGTTTTACTTAACTCTATGTAGTTGATCCATTTCTGTGATTTAATGTAGGCATGAATATAGTATGGTCACTGCTTAGGGTTTAGCTGTGATTCAAGCCGGTCATGGCCTTCTTCAGTTGGGTTCTTGCAAAATTGTGAGCATCCTTTCATTTTTGGCTACTCTGATTCGAATTTTCGTGTAGTCCTGTGCTTTGTATGTATTAGAAGTTTTGAGAATGATTGTGAAATGTCTTTTTAGATACCCGAAGATCTAACACTTTGTGCTACGGATGAGGCATACGTTCGAGTCACTTGAATATCAGTCAGGCTTTTACTTGTCACAGCTCTTCTCTTCGAACAAAAACTCGTCACCCTCATCCTCAATTCCATCCCAACAGTCTCTCCCAGTTTGCCCCCCGCCCATTTTCAACTGGCCAGGCCAAAGGCCGATGACATCTCCTACACACCTATTACCCTCCCCTAATTTTCAAAACTCTCCTAGACTCGGATTCCCTCATTCCAAGGACGAAACACACATGTTCCTCCTATCTCATGCTAACGAGCCTCGTATGGAGGATATTATGATGGGCGTGCACGAAGGAGACCTCAAATGGCACAATGGTTTGCCATTCATCAACGCTCTTACTGAACGAAGTGATGATGCAAAACTATTGTTCAATCCTGAAGGGCTGGGGAACAAACCAGATCACATACCTCATCAACTCATCTAGAGCGGAAAAACTCACATCGTGAAAGTGCTGCCCCAAATGCCAACAATAACGAGTATTTTTAGCATACAGTCCATCAGAAGGAAAGTAGTAAGCCAGTTGGATACAAGATACATAATCAGGGTTGCTAGTATGACTCCGTTCGCTACGCCATCCTCATTTTAAAGCCAAATGGATGACAAGGTCTCTTCAAGTGACTGTTGAAGAACTTCACCATGCTACTTGCTAAATAAATCAACTTGATTGTATCGAGAAATGTAATTTTAAGTTCCTTTTCCATCGTGTGACTTATTTTTCATTTCCTTTCAGGTAATGTAATTTTTTTCTCTTTTTATAATTTCATGCAGTTCATTTCAGCCAAGGCCTTATTAATGCATAATTATTCGTCCAAACAGATCTGGTCAAGACCAAAGCTACATGGTGCTTATTTAATCCCCAAGTTGATCTGATCAGCTTCTGCTACTCGGGCTTAAAATACTTCGTACGAGCTTACCAAGATGGTTTTGTTGCTTGATCCCAAATATTGAAGAATCTCCATTTCAGACCAGAACAAACATATCAATATATGACTCTCATTCATATGCCCAAACACATCCCATAACGCGCATATACTAGAATCCATCGCACACGAGCGATAATTACAACGACGAAAAAAAAACATGGAATTTAATTCACCATTTTTTTAGGTTCCTCGCAAACTCAGCACTTAATTTAAAAACCTTGACTTCAGATTTAATTACGGTTGATAGACTTTTACTGGCTTGTAATTTCATGGATGCTGCTGACGCTTCGGACAGAAGGCTCCAATGCATGACACTCCCGGCAGATTGTTAAAAGATACCTAAAAAATCTTAGGATAGGCCATGAGCAAGAAGAGACAGAGCCAGTGGCAGAGGTTTTCTTCTTGCTTCGGACTCTATTCGTCATAGTAGAAGTAACCTGTCCTTGAGGCCTTTTTTTTGGTCTTGAACTGATCGTCTCTTGTGTCATGACAGGCATTGGTGTGATGAACTGCCACCTTCGAGAGGAGCCATAGGCATGATCCAGCACTGCAGGCTGAGCCCGCTTTTTACGGTATTCTCTCATGGCATTGTTGTATATACGTTTTCGATCAAAGTTGCTGGTATCTGATACGCTTGTTCTAGCACTTGAACTGCAACTACTAGTACTGCTTCGGCTATTTGTACTATTACTCCTCGACGATATTAAAGAGTCCTTGCTACCAACACTGCTTGTCCTGCTAGCTGATCTTTGGTAGCTATAGCTCCTCCTCTCACTTCCATAGTAGTAGTAACACATAGGTTGCACCGGGAACGAATGTGGTAAAAGAACTCCATTTCTGAAGAGGTGATCAGCTGGAGAGTCCTTGAACGGCGAGCCAGGCGACTAAGAATTAGAGTTAGCAGACTGAAGACGATGATCAAACTTGAACTCGAAGGTGTTGTCATTATCTGCTTCAGTACTATGTCCATCAGTTTCATGGTCATCATTGTTGTTGCTGATCTTCTGCCCGATGCTGATGCTGCTAACTGGTGAAGAAGATACTATGATCTCCATTGATTTCTGTTACAAGTATTTTAGTACGTAGTTTAAGTCCTGATCAAGTGCAAGTGAATGCGCATACACATTTATACAAAGGTGTAAAGTTGGGTGTGTGGTAATGGTATGATCAATGAGTGTGATAGCCTCAATGACTGTGCTTTAAGTCTTGAATTCAGGATTTCTATAAAGAGCTTTGTCTCTGGGCCCTTATTGTTGGAAATTTAGGTCAAGTTCCTTAGTTGTCTCTCTACTACATTAATGATGTCTGTTAGCTAGGTTAACCTTTACAGCTCTTAGATTGATCACTAGCCAGCCAGTTCTAGCTAGCTAGTGATAGAAATCATACATTCCCATACGTCCTTCCTTAACCACACCTGACTCTTTGTGTTGGTTTGAGAATGATACATAGCTTCTTTTAACCATGTAGGAGAACAATGTCTATTTTTCCTTTAGGGAAAGAAAGGTAAATGGATACTTCAGAAAAGTGGAATGACCCAACTAACCGTTAGGATTTTCAAACTAGCCAAAAAGTTTCGAAAACCTACTAGGTCATTAGGATGTATTGAATCATCTTGGGGCTACGTAAAGTAGTGTCTTGCTATTGTGCATCATGCTAATTTCTATTCACTTTTAGTCGACGTAATCAAGAAGACCACATTATATTTTCGTGACATTTGTACCATTATTTGGTTTGTCGAAATGGATCTCTCGTTATGAAGCGACTTAATCTTTCTAAACAAGATTTATCCGTCTTGGTTGCTTCGAACACGTAGGATCACAACCATGAGTCCATGACACGATTTGACAGTACTACGATCAGTTGTGTAAAGGAAGATATACAGAAGTACATGAAAGGAGTGCTATTAATAAGTAACATCATAATGACATCTCTCTGATCTAGTGCCCTTTACAGCAAAAGGGAGAGGAGCCTCTAGTGTGATTTGGATCTAGATGAACATTAAGTAGAATAACCTTATGGAAAGACCAATAATGAGTAGCATTTGCTTCAAAGTTATTGATGAAGCAAAAGGCTCAGTAAGCAAATGGAGTAGTGAGGTTGCATGAGATATGCAATAGGAGCAAGGATGAATGGGATTAAAGGCATGCTTTAGTTTGTTAATTAAATTCACATAGTGTAATAGAGTATTAGGAGACAATGGTGAGACATGCATCTCTTTTAAGGCATCCCTTTTGTCCCCATTACTGTTTCGTTTCAAGGAATCATTTGGGTCCATCTTCGTTTCTTTCTACACCTTGACACCATTGCTTGCTCTATAAGAAAATTAAATAAAAAATTAGACGCTAATTTAATTTTGATTGTTTAAAAATATTTAAAAAATTAATATTAGCATTCACGTGAAAATTAATATTCAGTTGGCCACTATTAAGACTGAACAACGAAAATGTCGTGAGTTCTATTTGGAAAATTCTATTTTTTTAACCAACCGTCTTTGTCGTAGATGGGTTGTTTCAAAATCCAGTTCCACTAACTCGTCGGCATCTGAATTGGCATTCGCTTGGCAAACTCTTTACACGTCGATCGGTCAAACAACTAAATTCTGCCGCCTTTATCAAAGGCATGTTGCTTCAAAATCCAGTTCAGCTCACACGTCGGCATCCCAGCGCTGGCGTCTGTGTGGCAGCCGCTTTACGTATCGATCAAACAAGTCAACACGCCATTGTCAAAAGCAGATTTTGTCCTTATAAAATCGCTCCTGAGTTTGTTCAAGCACAACCGCCTTTGACAAAGGCGGATTGACCTTTTTGATCATTCGACGTTTAAAGCGTCTGTCACACGGACGCCAGTTGGGATGCCAACGAGGGCGAGCTGAATTGTATTTTGAAGCTAAACGTGACATATTTGAAAAATATTGATAATATCACTACAAGAAGAAGTTTTGAACCCACATGTCAAAACAATTTAACATCGTAGCAAATACAATTATCTATACACTACAACGTAGTCAAATTATTTGCCTTACTTTGGCAATTTGATTATCTTTGGATCAGTTCTTTCTTTTTTGACCACTTTCCTTGATCAATGTTTTTTGTGAACGAACTTTCCTTAATTAATGCTAGTATTATAAAAACCATACAAAAGTGCTTAATGGAATCGTAATACTTGTTCATAACTAAAGAATGTGTACCACAATGTTGCCCTTTGAACAATAATGGGACCACAAACTCATCAAGTACCTTCAAATTGGGCTCTTGTGTTAGTCAAAATGGTCACATGAAGTAACCCAAAACTTGGATACCAAATCTTCAAAGATTAACAAGTCCAATTAACTCTACAAAATAGGGTTGGGCAGGCCTCCGCATGGACCCGACCAGAAAAAATGTTCGGATAATATTTTTAGTCCAATAAACCCAACATGAAAAGATTACAGTTGATCCAAACCCGAATCGAAAAATTATAATGAACCTAACCCGTAACTAATTCATCCCTGATAAAAAAATTGACGATTGTAGAAAAAGCTCAAATTTGAATTTTACGGGTCAAAATTGAAAAGGAAGAAGGTAAATTGGATTTTTTTTGATTTGAGAGATGAAAATATGATTAAATTGACATGTTTTATGAAAAGAATAGATACGAAATTTAATCAAGTGGAAGATTTGTGGCTCACGTGTAATCATTCAGGGTGAGGGATCGATTCCTACATATGAATAATAATTTCTAATCTTTGTCAAAATATATTCTGGTCAGGTTTGAATAATTTTTAAGCTTTGTCAAATGGGAGTGGATCAAGATCTGGACCATTCATTTGATTCATCCTACGTCCCAGATTAAATCACAATATTAAATGATATTTAAATTAAAAAG
>JAWWMW010000984.1:320315-333221 GCA_035048345.1 Echeveria elegans
TAATGAATAACATGATTTCAGAATATTACCTTCGCAAACTTGAGACACAATCCGCAGTCATATTCTCCTTCAGAAGAGTACACAATGGTTGCAGGAATCGAGCCGAGATGGAATCGACACAAACATACATTGAATTGAAAAATCACACATCACAAATCAAAGAATTACACAACAAAGAGAAACTGAATTGAAACAGAGGCAAGCAAGAAAGCAAATCACAGTTAGGGGTGAGGGCGAAGTAAATTCACTACAAATTTTAGCAATCGAACGAAACTGACGAAATTCAGAAAACTGAACTGAACAAATTGATTGCTGAACAAATCGGAGTAAATCGGAGCAAATCAGAGGAACAAATTATGTTAAGAAATAGAGCTATGAAACGGAGCAAATCAAGCAGAGCGACAGAGCAAATGCAATCGAGCGACAAAGCAAATCGGAGGTCACGATAAACTTACCGGACGGGATGCGACGGACGGACCAAGCAGCGACGGACAGACGAGCAACGGAGGGACGGTCGAGTGACGAAGCGACGGTCGACGGGCGTGGCTGGACGACTGCGGGTGCGGAAGGTGGTGGGCGGCTGAACGGATTGGACGGCCGGCGACGTGTGACGTGCGGTTGGCGGTGGGCGCGGATGAATTTTTTGTTTTGTTGGATGGAATGGGTTAATCCCACCTGTTTTGGATGGAATTGAATTTAATGGAAAGGAATAAGGGAAGGAAAGCTCATTCCATTCCCATGGCCCAACCAAACAAGTTTTTTTTTCATTCCAGCGGGAATAGTCATTCCATTCCCTCCAATTCCATTCCATTCCACCCAACCAAACACAACCGAGACAATGGGCAAAACCGGAGCAATGAGATTCATGCATCTTTGAGAATATGGTTGATTCAAGTGTTTAGGCTGAAGGTTTATCCTTATTTTAGCATTATAATGGGCAAAACCGGAGCAATGAGATTCATGCATCTTTGAGATTGATAGCGCCGAAGTGTATCAAAGTTTATACAAAGGAGGTGGAGTTTTAATTTCTCAGAGACAATGGATATCCGAGTGCAATAGATTGATGAATGAAAATACAAACTGAAGGTTCTCCCTGATTCGAAGGGAGGGTAGTAAATTGGCAGATGCATTGGCGAGAAAAGCTTCAAGAGAGGGATGATCATGGAATAATTCAGATGCTATCCCATGATGTACTATGATCTGTTAGGATGTTTCAAATATTTTCGGATATGATTTTTCGAATTTTCTGTTTCGCTTCCTTTTTGTTTATGGAAACTGAATGTGTATAAAAAAAACAGATTCTTAATGTTTATAAAATATAATCCCAACAGTTGATATTTGGCATATAATTCATGGATGTGACGCCTATAACAAATGTGAATCTGATTATCTCATCACTAGAAATTCACAAGTGAAAAGTAAAAAAAAAAAACATTTTTAATTAATATAAAAATTAGTAATTAAAAATGGCGGGAAAACTGGGGTGAAGTTTTTTTTCTACAAACCCAATTGAACCAAATCGGCCAGCGTAAACCCTTTCCAATCGGCAAAATGGATTACGATTCCGACTCCGATTCCGGCGGTTCATACATCTCCGCCACACCTCCCAGAGACCCCGAACCACCTCGACGTCCCACGGTACTTCAATTACCTTCATTCGCTATCAAACCTAAAGCTAGGGTTTCATCGAATTCGCGTCCGATCCTGAATCCCAAATCTACTGTAAAGCGTCGAAAACCGGATCCGAAAGCTGAAAGCTGCTCTACGGGTGCGAATGATGATGGGGCCGAAGGCGGATCTTATCGAGTTAGGGTTTCGGCGAACACGCGTCCGATTTTGAAGCCGAAAGGTCGTGCGAGAAGTAAGAAGATGTTTGAGAAGGAAGTTGAAGAGGAAGTGGAGAAGAATGCTGATTTTGATACATTTTCTGTGAATAACCTTCCGTTTCAGATTAGGCGATGTGAGGATGTGAAAAGAGTGGGATTTGGTGGTTGTGGTGGTGTGGAGAATCTGCCTGCAGGTTATTTTTCGAAAAGTGCGTCGTTTTCGAAGATGAGGAGAGGTAGTTTGGAGTTGGAGTCTACTGATGCTTCTCAATGTATGCCATCTGTGTCTGCGTGTGCTGGTGAGCTGGATAGTGGGAGTTTGGAAGGTGGTGAGATGAAATCGGTGCCAGGAGAGGTACTTTCTGCGAGGAGTTTAGGGAGTGCGGTGAAAAAAAGTTTGAATTTGGTGGGAGGGAGTGGTGTTGAAGTGGCTCCACGGAAATGGGCGAAGGCGAGTAATGAAGGTAATTTTGTGAGGCTTAATATTAATGGTTATGGACATAAGAGAAAGTTTATGAATAAAGGATCGAAAAGGAGCCAGTATTCTTTGAGTGGTAAGAGGTATTTTAAGAGGTACAAGAAGAATTTGAGTGGGAAAGGTGGGACTGAGGGTGATGGTTTATGTGATGAAGATGGGTTGATTTCAGAAGGACAATATATGCGCGAAGGAACAAGTGAATCATTTGTTAATGAGAGTGTCAAGGAGGCTATATTGGCTTGCAGAGAGGAAGCTTCTGATGATAACTTGATTAAATTATTGCAGTTGACGTTTGGGTATGATTGCTTCCGTGAAGGACAATTGGAGGCAATTAAAATGGTACTTGGTGGGAAATCGACCGTGCTGGTTTTACCTACAGGTGCTGGTAAGTCATTGTGTTACCAGTTACCAGCAATGATATTAACAGGGTTGACGATTGTTGTTAGTCCGTTAGTGGCATTGATGATTGATCAGCTAAAGAGGCTGCCTCCGGTGATTCAAGGTGGTCTCTTATCGAGTAGCCAGGTTTTGCTCTCTTACTTTCACTTTTTCTCATTTCTAAGTTATCTTGTATTTGTGTTTTGTTTGTTACATATATATATATATATGGTTTTATTTCGTATTTCTATTTCTATGTTTCAGAAACCTGAAGAGGTCGCAGATACTTTACAGATGCTGCAGGAAGGGACTATACAGGCCGTACTGAAGCTTTTAGACGTTTTGTCTGTCTGGCAAGACTGGTTCTTTTTTCCACTATGCTTCTTGAGCCAATCTTAGTCAATCAAATACTAGTATTAATCAAGTGGCAAGTTTGACTTCTCTGAGACTAAATTGTTGAACTTGAACATATTAAGTATGCGTGTTTCCTTTCCCCGATGTATTTTAACTGCTGACAATCATTTTTCTGATTTCAGGTGCTATTTGTTTCACCAGAAAGGTTATTAGATGTGAAGTTTTTGTCACTTTTTTTCCGACACTCTTCATGTATCCTTAGTTGTGGTAGACGAAGCTCACTGTGTTTCTGAGTGGTGAGTGCTTACTGCTTATTGTGTTGAATCTTGATATTCCAGTAGCATTACTCATCTCTGCTTATATCTTAGTACCTTGTATAATACTTGCCATCTTTTTAGTGCTTATTTGACTCGAAAACATTGATGAACCGTTTTGTCTGTCTTGTCACCATGTCTCGTCCTTTAAAGCAGTAGCTAGAGTTTTTCTAATTCATTGGTTCACCCTTGTGAATCATGTCTTCTCCTTACATTCCTGTGGCTTATACTGATTTGGGACACTTGAAGGTCTCACAATTTCCGGCCTTCATACATGAGGCTTAGAGCGTCATTGCTCCGTGCCAAGCTCGGTGTTGATTGCATTCTAGCTATGACTGCAACTGCAACAAACAAAACCTTGCACGCTGTCATGTCTGCTCTTGAAATTCCCCAGTCAAATCTAATCCAGACAACAAAACTTTGGGATGGGTTGCAGTTGTCCATTTCTGCTAGCAGCAATAAGTAAGTCCAGCATTGTATTTTATCAGATAATATCGGATTATTGACAGGGTTGTTATTAATATCGTACTCTCACTGCAGAATGAAGGATGTGATGGCTTTGATGAAGTCGCCCCCTTTTCATGATATGAAGAGCATCATTATTTACTGCAAATTTCAGGTTTTATGCATAAATCAAGGTGTTAAGTTTATATTCTTTTTGAATTCATGGCTCAACAAAGCCTCTTGTCCACCTTAGTTGTGAAATCTGTGGTTGCCATCATACCCTCAGTTGTTTACGAGAATGTGCTTCCTCAACAGTTTGGATGATTCTTTTTTACTGGAATAATCATATTATTTCCGGAGTTGTCATTTCATATGCTCACCTTTATATTTTACTTGTGATTCCATCTTATTGTTTCTCATGTGCTTGCAGTTTGAAACTGACACAATAAGCAAATACTTATGTGATAACAACATATCGGCAAAGGTTTGTGTTCCTTTCTAATTGATTTTTATGCATGCTAGTTCATAGTGATACTCGCATCTCTTGTATCATGATATTAGATTCGTGTATGTAGAGTTATCACAGTGGTATTCCGGCTAGAGATCGAAACAGGACACAGGAGCTATTTTGTTCCAACAAAATTAAAGTGGTAATAAATCAACTCTTTGCGTTGCTTTTAAGAGTCTTTCATCCTTTCTAAAGACATAAGCAGACTTTCCTTTTCTTGCCAGGTTGTCGCAACTGTGGCTTTTGGTATGGGGCTTGACAAGAAAGACATCAGTGGGGTATGTTATAACCTGCTCTAGTGAATGAACTTTACAAAAATGAATTCATGAATCATTTTTTTCCGGATATTTAGATTGACATATGTAGCTCAGAATCTTGAAAGTATTGATCTTTCCAAACACATTTGATTTATATTCATATTGGAAATTTGGAATCCTGCAAATCATTCCTTTTAAGCATTGCTGTTTTGAACTCTTTCGAGTTTGAACATTCAATAGCATGTAACAAACATGATCAACTGATCTTGTATGTTGCGCATTGTAACCAATTATACTATCCAGACGTGTTCTGATGCAATAAATTACTTCCGTGCCAGGTGATACATTACGGTGTACCAGAAAGCTTGGAGGCGTACGTTCAGGTATAGTCTTCATGCCAGTGTTAGTTGATAAGGGCATTTGGCTTGCCAATTCCATTGTAAGGCCTGAAGTTCACATGCATCACTGTAGGAAATTGGACGCGCAGGGCGTGATGGAAGTTTATCTTTTTGTCATCTCTTGTTTGATAACACAACATACACTAAGCTACGTAGCCTGATGTACAGGTGAGTATGTGCACTTCTATTCTATCTTATAAAGTGCTTCCCTCTTCCTATAGCAGATTATTTGAACATGTTATACTGTTATAGTCTCTATGTATTTATTTCAGCGACGGAGTAGATGAAAACACAGTAAGCAGATTGCTTTGCCAACTCTTTAGTGATGGGGTGGGAAAACTTGGGAGAATTAATTCATTGCTGAGGGAATCTGCTTCAAGGAAATATGATATGAAAGAAGAGGTGATTTTTTTACTAATTATTTCATTTTATCGACTTGTTGGCATCGTTGCATTTCTCTTTCATTTTCATGCTGCAGTAGTCATAGAAAGTGACCAAAATTTTCTGTCTTTAAAAATTTCAGGTAATCCTCACAATATTAACACAGCTGGAGTTGGGTGAAGTGCAGCATTTGCAACTTCTTCCTCAAATCAATGCCACATGCACTCTAAACTTTCATCAGGTTTGTGGTGAAGCCATTAAGAGACTTTTCTGGAATATCAGAAACAGTATTGAATACTTGCATGCTAGTTGGATTTTATGAAGTGAATTTTTATATAACTTTGGGCTCTGGATAGATTGGTAATCAAATCCTTGGCAAGAGGCATTAGTTTTTCCAAAATAGCGTAAATAATTCTGATATCTGTTACTAAACATTACTGCCCATTTTTCTGATTTCAGACTTCCCCACTGTTGCTTGCTGACAAGGATTTTGTTGTATCTTCAATCTTGAAGAAGTAAGCCATTTTATTCAATTTCAGGCATCAGGACTTGAGAACTCATCTTTTTCAACTTCAGGTCAGAAAGCAAGCAAGGGCAGTATGTGTTTGACATACCAACTGTGGCAAATGTCATCGGGATTTCAGCTTATGACCTTCTGAATCATCTGCAAAATTTAAAGGTATGTCTGCTCATGGCAATTCCACCAATGGGCGCTGGTTTTGATTATATTTTCCCCAGCTTCCGTTTATCGTGCATGTTTGATAATTCTAATATGGATGGTCTGCATACCTTAACATTAGTAGTATGCACGGCGAAGATTATTTCTTATTATTCTTTTTTTGTGAGTGCAGTCTAAAGGAGAAATAACGTTCGAGACAACAGATCCAGTGTATTGCTATAAAATTTTGAATATGCCATCTGACATGCTCACCCTTGCAGCACAGCTTACTAAGTGGTTGTCAGAGGTTGAAAGTTGCAAGGTAACCCACCCAACAGAATTCATAAAATGATAAAACTGTTTCACTTTTTACGGACCCCTAAAAGTTTTGTTACCTTTTCATCAGGTAAAGAAGTTAAACGCCATGTACAATGCTGCTGCATATGCTATAGATCAGTGCCCGAAAACCGATGGCTGCTCTTGTACAGATCATACGACTTGTTTGCAAAGGAAAATAGGCAGATACTTTGACAAGGAGGATGACGTTGATTTTACCAACATGACTGATCAAAGCAGGTTAGAAAAAGCTTCAAGTCCTGGCTATTTATTTGTTTGTTTTTTTGGACAATCTGTTGCGCAACATCCAAATATGACCTTTTTATCATTTCAAATTATTTGCTTGAGATTCTGATGAAACTTCTATCTGTACATTTGTAGTCCCTTTCTGCGCGCAGATATTAAGGTAAGATTCTCATTTTATAGCGGCTTACAACCACCTTGTTGGAAAGCTTTAGAGCATGCGAGGTGTTAAAATTTGGTTGTACTCTTCGTGTCCAACAGGTGTTTCTGCAGACCAACTCACACGCAAAATTCACTCCTCGAGCTGTTGCTAGAATCATGCATGGACTCGGCAGCCCTGCTTTCCCCACCTCAACTTGGTCTAAGACCCATTTCTGGTAAGCCTAATCAAACCAAAAGCCTCACAAATATTCTATACTTTTTTTCCACATGGCCAAAATTACTAATACCAAGTTTCCACTCATCAACCTCAGCTCTACTTATTTTTGAATTGTGATGTGCAGGGGGCGCTACATTAATATCGATTTTAAAGCAATCATGGAAGCCGCAAAGGCAGAGCTCCTGAATTTTATTGGAAAAAGCACTACTTGAAACGGAGCTCTCAGCTCATTATACAATTTCCATCAGAAATAGGCTCAACTGTCAACACCTCCAACCCGACCATGGTTGGGATGGAAACAAAAAGTGGAGCTCTCCAATGGCGAAACTCTCTGGATCATGACTCAACCATGGCCCTCTACCGGGCTGCTGCCAACAAAGAATTCCAGCACAAATTTGATTCCAAAGAAGTGGACGCTACCAGTTATATTTGTAAAATATAATGTAATTATGGCGTCATAAATCAAGAAACACTACATCATAAATTGTTAAATATAAATTAACTTTTCAGTATTTAGCCTTTGCCTGGTCCAGGAGAAAAGTCATCGTCAACTCCAAGCGTCTGCTTGCGCAAAGATTGCTCGTCGTATTCATGTAGCTTCCATATCCTGTAAGTGCCTGTTGGCATCATTCATGTTCGAACATAATTTCAAGATCACGATCAGAAACCCAAACTGGTTATTCTTCCCAAATCCTTGTCATGGTTTGAGCGCATGCTCTGCCTAATTTGTGTATCAACTTGCTATGAACTCTCTTATAATCTGCATTTTTACCTTCGATGCTCCAGGTTTTGCTATGAATTTTTACAAAGGTTAGCTTGCTTTTCATGTAAATAAGCTCCACAGAACTTATGTCTTAATTCCCAGAAGAACATGTCGCACAAATCTTAGTATCTTTACAAGCAGGATATGTCAATTTTAAGTGTACCTTTTAAGTGACCATTCTGCATTCTTCTCTTGTCAGAACATCCACTGTAATATTCCACATCGGATACAGGAGCTGTATCAGCTAGTTATATAAGTAGAGCTACCAGCCCATATGTCACCATTATATCATGATTTTTCGTGAAAAGATCCTAGGTTGTGGTGACCTAGGGGATGTTGGTGACATGTGACGCTGGCGAGCTAGGCTTATAACGGCTCAGATCGGCCAGAACGGTCGGGTCATTACAAATGGTATCAGATCCGATCCTCCGCAGTAGATGAAAGAGGTCATCGAAAGGAGGGGAGATCCTTCGGATACAGGAGCTGTATCCCACATCGGTTGTGGGTGACATGTGACGCTGGCGAGCTAGACTTATAACGGTCCGGATCCGCCTACACATGTAATATCCTCCTATTTACGCCTCATCCTCCAGCACCCACAACACAACAGACTTGTCCCTACACTTTGTCTCCTCTTGTACTATAGTTACATGCCAGTGTTATGACATAACATGTGAACTTCGTCAGACAGACTCTCCTAAACCCATCTCTTGTTCCAGTCACAACACTACAAATTCAACCCCAGACAAACCTCCTCCAGCATCCACATTCCACACTAAATTACAGTGGTCCCAACTCCCATTTACATCCTTAAATCCTCCCATCTGCTAGATTCAATCTGTGACAACGCTCATTGTCTCTATGAGCTTGAGTCCATCTTTGTTGGTTTTTTTTTGTTGAATATTATAATCCTCTAGGTTGAGTGGAAATGAGGTCTAGATTCCCTTTGTTGGTTAGAGTGAGTTTAAGTCTGTATGCAACTGATGAAAGTTTGCAGCTTTGCTCCCCACATTTGCAATTATTTACTGACTTGTGGCATTGATAGTAATGGTCGTTAGTGCTATGTATTTAATTGAAATCTGCAACTGATGTTGTTCTTGTTTTTTTCTTTATTGTTTTATTTTTGTTGTTATCTGCAGGTCACAAATTGTTTATTGCTCTACCAGATCTGAGCTTCATCTATCTCTATACCCCTCTGCATATCTCCATAGCCCTTTTTGACAGTTTTTCAAGGTTTTGTTATTCTCTGACCTTCATCAGCTCAGCTAGCCTCTGGTCCGTGTTAGAGTGAGTTTTGACTGTGCTGTTTCTCTAGTCTGTTTGAAACCTGTGTTTTATATTGACAGTGGCTTTAGCTTTCGAGTTTTAGTTTTCTGTGTACTGATGAAAAGTGAAGATCTTTGACATGCTCACTAGTCACTGCTGCTGTCATTCAATTGATATTTTGCTGCTTCCTTTTTTTAGTTTTGTTTTGGGTGATTCTGTTCATGCATTGTTGGATTTAGAGGTGTTCTTGAGTTGAATTTTAGTGAACCTAACTTTGCTCCTTCCATTCTCCTCTGTGCATTTTTTGTTTGAGCTGGGAATTTGAGGCTTTTAGGGTTAAAATGAGATCTATAGAGGAAAAGGGTTGCTATAACTATGGCCAGTCGCCGGAAGTGACTAGTAATGTCAGCACTGGCTTTGAGTTTCCTAAAAGGAGCGGGAAGCATCATGGTTCTCAGCACCGAACTGGGTTGGGAAAACCAACTGCATCGAAATGGGATGATGCGCAGAAATGGCTAGTTGGGTTATCAAGAGGGGGAGAAAAGCGCCATTCTGTTACTCAGCCACGTAACTCAAATGCGGACGATAAGAGACTAATAGCTCCAGTTCCTCAGAGGGAGAATGATTATTTAGACGATGAGGAAGTGAAGGTGGAAGAAAATGTTTTTTCCAGTGCCAGAATGAATTGTGATGTGGAGACTAAAAAGGTTGATTGTGATGAGCCTGTCTGGCGAATCAATAAGGCTCCGGGGAACACAGCATCAGCAATCAGATCGATTTGTGTCAGGGATATGGGAACGGAGATGACTCCTATTGCTAGTCAAGAACCTTCGAGGACAGGTACACCGATAAGGGCTACAACACCTGTTGCTCGAAGCCCAATCTCCTCTGGCTCATCCACTCCTGCGAGAGCTTCTCCATTTGGGCCAACAGCCGAAGAGAGCAGGAGTGCTAATATGGCTGCTGGTAGATTAACCGGTAGCTCCAGACTGTCCGTCAGAAATGGGGATGAATGTGGTGCTTGTAATCTACCTGACAGTAAAAACTCAGAGCCCCCTCAGCCAAATCCTTTGGAAAATCGAGCAATCGCTTGGGACGAGGCAGAGCGTGCTAAGTACATGGCAAGGTGAGTTATCCTTGGGTTTTTACACTATGAAAACTATCCATGTATTTTCTTTATCAATCTGCTAACTCTATGTTCTATCAGGTACATGCGTGAAGAGATGCAGATTCAATCATGGGAAAATCACGAAAAGAGAAAAGCTGAAATGGAGATGAAGAGGCTGGAGGTGCTACAATTTCTTTAACTCATCGATATTGATTTATACTTTCATTTAGTTTCAAATTTAATCTTCTGCCCTGCTAGTATATGCTAGTATTTGTCACTGCAATTTAACAAGAAATCTTATGATATCGGCTGGCAAAACGGATTTCTGACATATGAATATCCCATCAGGTAAAAGCTGAGAGGCTGAAATCACGGGCACAAGAGAAGTTAGCTAATAAACTTGCTGCAACTACAAGAATAGCTGAAGAGAAACGAGCAAATGCAGAAGCTAAATTAAACGAAAAAACAGCAAGGATTTCGGAAAAAGCAGATTATATCCGTCGGACAGGTCATTTACCCTCATCTTGTTCCCTTAAGTTACCCTCTTTCTGCTGGTAACCGGAATTTGCATACTTCCTGATTTCTGATCTTCCTGTATTACTTTTTCCCTCTTGTTAAAAATGTTCGATTTTTTACTCTTCTACGCTACAATAAATCCTCGCTTGGCAACAATAATTTCTTGCATGCTACAATTTAATCATACTCATATCCGTAGTTCTTAAATTCCTCATTTCAGTATGATATTTTTTTCTAGAGTTTACATTTGATAATCATATCGCACCCATTGCCCTATATTATGATCATAATGATAAGCATGTGTCATCAATATCCTCCATTCGCATTTTTTCTGTTTCTCATCGGCACAATCGGTTCTCACGAACCTTATAGTCACTCTGGTCTCCTGGTTCCTGCCAATGTACACATAACATTCTGTATTGGGAAAATTTCCTGGTGCAAATGTTTCCTCAGTTTCACCTGGTTGAGTTACACCCTGATAGTTAAATGGACTCATACACTCGATGCTCATCCTGTAGGGCGTTTCGTTCCCGAATCTGTAATACTTTACTGCAGGTTTTGGGAAAATCCCTGGGAGCCAAGCTCTGGACTCTGTAACCAGAGTTAAAAGAAGAGTAATCACGACGAAGTTCCGCATAAGTGTGACTGATTTGACGCTAACTGGACTCATCGGACTATAGAGATTTCCGGCTGCTTGTAATGTTTCTTTTGCTCTTTTTTTTTTTTTGAAAAAACTGCAGATTTATTATAGTCTGAAATTTTTACGTAACAGGTAGTTTCATTAATAGATTTAACGTTACATTATCGAATAATAAATTTATGTCTTTTCCGTTATTATTTCTTTTCCGGAATTCGTAAAATGACATGTAACTCTTGCGTTCTCCGAAAGTATTTTTGATTCCGGTGCACGGATTCAGTGTCAAGAATTTGTAACAAAATTAAAATCTAACTGTGTTCATGGCTCGAGTCCGAGATAGTTAAATACTAAGAAATAATTTATATAAAAAGAAACACCACAAGAATGTACATTTCTAAACCTTTATTGAAATGATGAAGTGTCAATTTAAAGTATATGACTGTTGGCAGCAGCGGATCTTATTTCGTACAACATGAACATTGTGTGCAATATAAATCTATATATATAATCGAATAAGTGAACGAAAGCTCAATATGAACTATTTATTTTATCCCTACCATTAAGTTTTTTGATTTATTTTTATACAAACAACACGGGGCCAGTCCGACTCATTAAAAATTAAAAATTAATAGTTAAAAAAAATATAACATAATAGGTGAACGGAAGCTCAAAATATGAACCACTAATTTTGCCCCTACCTTTAAGTTTTTTAATTTATTCTTACACAAATCACACGTGCTCAGTGCGACCCATTAAAATAAAAAAATTAATAGTTAAAAATTACACAGACCACACGGACTCAGCCCAACCCATTAAAAATTAAATATCAAAAATTAAATTTGATTGGGTTTTAACCACACGGGCCCAGCCCGTCACATTAAAAATTAATAATTTATATTTACACAGACCTCACGGTCCCAGTCCGTCCCATTAAAAATTTAAATTAACACAGATCACTCGGGCCCAAAAATTGATCATCGAATCCCGCCCGTATTTGACCTGTTCGATTGCACATTCGGGACGACGCATCCCCGTCGGGATGACGGGCGGTACGCTAGTATTTCATAATTTAGAAGTAACCGGTGTTGTGGAATTCTTCAGGACTGATAAAAGTGCAGTAGCATAAGCCAGCAACTCAGGATCAACTTCAAACTTATCCATGTCATACTTGTTGAAACATATCCAAGCTTCTACACCGTTTCCATCTTTAGTATCGTTGAAGACCACCAGATTCCTTCTTTACATTTTAGGCGCATATATTTGTATAGCCAGTGGAGCTCCCCATCCAAAATCCGCATCTCCAACTGGAAAATCACACACACTTCATTTTCACTATTCATCCTTCTTTGAGCATTGGGACAAGTTGCACCCCATTCCGATACAACATTGTGTTTTCCTGATCGGATAGATTTGACAATGATGTTCTTACACTTTTTATCAACTTAATAGTGATCATCTTAGTCCGAATACGAGCCCACCGCATTCTAAGAAATTTGGTTGCACCACAACTAACGGTAACTTCCCTACCGCACTTATATTCTCTGTATGATCATATGATAAGAATTTAGGCATCTCAGATGGATCTAACTCCTATATGATCTTCTCATCCAAAGAGCCTTTAACATTAGCTTCTCGGTAATAAGCCCCTTGATCATGGCAAAT
>JAWWMW010000984.1:337588-349560 GCA_035048345.1 Echeveria elegans
TTGCATTTCCTCCCCTTACAACCAAACACAAAATTTTATTTTCACTCAAAATTTTCCTTTCCTCACTCTTTTTCCCGCAACCAAACGGAGCCTTGATGTTTTTTTTGTTGCTATTTTGAGTTATTTAAGGATTGACAGTTTAGGGCGGTATTGATTGTTAGGAATATGTTAAATAATTTTGAACTTTTATGTTTTTTTTTGCAGAGAAAATACAGCAAGAGCATGTTTTGTGCTTTCCGGAGATAGGGGAGATTGGTATTAATGCATTGCAGGTATGATCTTTTGTGTAAGTGTGAACCGAGAGAATGTGAAGTATTTTGTGGAGCTGGATGTTGAAATATAATCGTGTTTTGTTGAATGTGATAGGTGAAGCGCAGAGGCTTCTTTTATCATCTTTCAGACTCGATGTATGTTAGAAAAGCCTTTGAAGGGGTGAAGTGCAGATGGTTTGTGTATGTTGATGCATGTAGCTTGGTGAAGCAAGATCTGGAAATTTCTGGACAGGAGAATGGGATATTGCACTTGGAACATAGTGTTATGGAGAATAGAATGGGTGGACGAGTCAATGAGGCTGATAAATGTATGCTGAATGTTCAAAAGGATGATTATTTGAATGGAAAGAATGGTGATGATGCTGCCGGTGATGCGATAATGAAAGTTCTAGAGGATTTGGAAATAGATTTTGAACAAATGGGTGATTCTCATTTAAGGACATCTTCTTATGACACCAATAGGAGGGTGGAGTCTGAAGTACATGGAATCAAGATTCCAAACAGTGAAGCTGGCCAGAATAGACAGTTGGGCAGAAAGAGGAAGATTGATGTTTCGGAAAATCCAGTTGACAATAACTTGTTGAATGTCGATGTTTCTACTGCACGTGAGAATGAGGCAGTTACAGCAAAGAAAAGACATAAGAGAGAGAAAAAGGATAAAGGCTCAGCTAAGTGGGTTAGCACTAAAACTAACAAGTCAACTGTTGATGCATCATTCGAAGATGCACGGAGCGGTGTTACAGTTGAACTACTGAATGTTACCAATTGCTTTGTGAATAATACTGATGTGGGCATGTTACAAGATCCAGATTTGGTTGGCCACAAGGCCTTAAGTTCTGCTCCTACAGCCGATGGGAAGCTTGAATTTGAGAACGGACAGATAAATGTAGATCATGTGAATGATCAGAGTCATGTGAGTCGCCAGCCAATATGTCCTACCAACGTGCTTTCAATTGGTATAGACACCTTGCATCCTTGTTCTGCCAATGAAGACTCTTTAAAAGCAAAAACTACAGTAGATGGCAAACACCTTAATGGACCTGATCCCGCTACTGCTACCGTGTCTGAGGTTCTCACTGAAAAAAAGGAGCCTAGCACCAAACGAAAGAAGAACAAGAAAACCAAGTCCGAAACTCTTCTGAATCAGTTACATACTGACGTTCCAGTTCCTGTCGAAAACAATGACAAAAGAACAGATTCACAGTTCACCGACTCAGCTGATAAAGTGAAAGTCAATTCGGGAACCCAAAACACCGAAGATCATTTGCGTGAGAAACAATTCTCTTCTGGTCAGACTAGTTCAATAGACAAAAATACATCATTGCCCGAGAGTTCAGAAAAAATGTCACTAGAAAATCAGAAACCCGCTGACTCAAGAGAAAAAGATCTTGTTGTTGAAGCTCCTGAATTGTTGCAAAGCAAGGGGGATCAGGCGACTCTGAAGTCCGAGAAAAAAGCTAAGAAACAAAAGAAACAAAAGAATGGTTCCAAGAAGAAGAAGAAAACCAAATCAGCAACTGAGGGTGTAGAAGCAACTAAATGTGAGATTTTGTCTGATCAAATCGCTGGAAATATAGGATCAAAGTTGGAAACGACTACCATATCTCATTTGGGATTAGACAAAAAGACTGATGAGTTGGCTGAGGCACTTACTGATGCGGGACGTGTCATGGACAATGTAATAGGTACAGACAGATCAGACATACAAGTTGTGAAGCTAACGGAAGTCCGCAAAGAAGCTCCTCAGCTCAAGGGTAGTAGTGACCTTGCAATAGATAAAGGCAAAAAGGTGTCCAAGCGGAAAATAAATTCTGCTACCAATCCTTCTGAAATTTGGGAACAAGAGAAAGTTGTTAATCCTTCTCAGTCAACGGATGACCTTAGCTGTAAAGATAAATCTGTTGGGGGAGATAAGGGAGTGACTGAAAATGCCAAGAAGAATAATTGTAAGAAAGCTACTTCGGTTGGTTCCGCTGTAACTGCTCATGCTCCACAAGCAGAAGTTGTCAAGACTAATCCTTTAGTTGATGACAATACAAAGGATAATAAGCTCAGTTCCGGTACTGAGGAAATCAACTTTAGTGATTACTTTGTTCAGAGCCAACAGAAGCCTGAATTTGTTCCTTTTGGAGATGCTGGAAATGTTAATGATGAAAGAACAGCTGTGAAGGATACAATGGAGGACTCAACAGTGAAAAATAAATCAGCGGCTGTTGAGGTTGGAAAGAAATCTCAGGTTGGGAGTTCCCAAGAATTGTCATCAATACTCCAACCTCATGGAGTTGTGCTTCATTCTGACACTGAATCTTTTAGAGTTCCAAAAGAGAGGACATTAAGTACAAGCAGTGGTGGGAAACAGAAGTCAAAATCCAATGACAAAAAATCAAAGCAAATTAGTTCGGAAGTTGCAACCCTTCACTCTTCTAGCGCCAGTGAAACACAGAAGTCGATTGCTCGGTCTAAAGAAAAGTCTGAGACGTTCACTGCATCAAACTATACCCTTAAATCGCCTGTAGGTGTACAAAGAGCAAAGTCTAAAAAACCGGCCTCCAAAAAAACGTCCGCTGCCAAAATTAAAAAGGCTGAAAATTCCGCTAATAGAATAAAGGCATTGCTGTCTGCCAACATATTCAAGGATGATAGTGACGGGAGTTCCGAAGATGAGCAAGCCGTTACTTCAGTGCATAGTGCTGGCACATTCGCGGAAGATACTAATGTTTCAGATGTTTCTGAAATGGAGGACGATACAGGGTTTGCAACCCCAATAACTGGTTAGTGCTTCACTTTCCTTTCGTGATATGTGTCTGAAACTTAAACCCGTGTTTGTATTATTATGTTTGCAGTTGGACAAAGAAAAGCGGCGGAAGTTGAAAATGATTCAAGCGAGAACAAGTGTACACTGGAGAAGCTTCGTGCATCAGCTCGTTTAGAGAAAGAAAAGAGAGCTCATGAGTTGGGAATTCCTTTAGAAGATTTTGTCCCAGACAGTCAAGCCCTAATCGAATGAAGTATCTTATACCTCAACTCATACTTATTCGTCGTTTGCATCCAATTTTGGTTACATTTACTTGTGTTACTGTCTTTTAAGAAATGCTGAAGACAGGAAATGTACACTCATATTTGAGTGATTTAGCTTGAACAATGTTATCCAAAAACTCTATCCACCAAACCTAATTTAAAAACTCCAGTGTTTAGATGGGAGACATGGACGGTGTATGTGTGACTTAATGTTATTTGTCGTATATATGAAACAATGTACATTGCTCAAGCGTTGCACTACTGTTTGAGCCTGGCGCACTTGACAGAAAAATAAGTTTATAAGGGCATATTATGTGAGATAAAAGTAGATAAGAGAATGTGTGAAAAGTAAATAGATTGGAGAGAGAATGTATTAAAGTGAGTATATTTTTTCATTAAAGCACAAAATGAGAGATGAAGTGTTAGAAAAGGTGCTAGAGAATTCCATCTCTTATTTAGTGTTTGGTTTTGAGGGAAATGAGAGAAAGTGCTAAATGAGAAGGTGTTAGAGAATTCTATTGATGCATATGCCCAATTTTAAGAGATTTGTGTGCTTGATTTTGGCAGATTTGGAGAAGATGCTCTGGTGCGGATGCCTTAAAGAGCATCTCCGATCCAATGGACTCGCCTAACATGTAAAATTGATTATGTGGCAATAAATATAGAGATTACTTTACATATTTTCTACTCCAATGGGCTCACCTAAAACTCTCTTTATTTTAAAGACTCACTCTCACTCTACAAATTTAGTTACAAATCAAATCATTCTCTATATGTTTCTTGCCAAAAAGTACATATCTACATCCCCATATGTTTAACCAATATACATATTTACACCCGAGCAAAATCACATTTTCATCATTTAAATTATGCCTAACTATTATAATAATATACTTTACACACTCATTTTAGCTTTTACCATTAAGAAACAGAATTAGCCAATCTTGTTAATATTAATAGATGCGAACTTTACTTTCTGCTAATAATATATATACAATTAACCCGAGTAGAGACCGTTAAAACAGTGTGTTCATTGTGAAAAAATTAGTATAACCGCTAAGGTTATTGGCAAAAGTAAAAAGATATTGCGTCACAGTATCACTCATTCATGAGCACAATGCATCGAAAAGTGTCGTTAGAGATCTCTATCACTCTTTCTAACCCGATAAACCATCGACAAAAAACATACTTATCAATCCCAAATAGCTAACATTCAATAAGAATCATTTGTAAGTATCATAATCAAATCCAGCGAGATTATGATTACAATAAAGAACCTTCCAATGAGATTTCAAGAATTACTCAAAACTCCCCAAAAAAAAAAAAGGTCCTCATCCTATTTAGAAAAGTTCTTTTTTAAATACCCACCAAATTCCTCAATACACTATCAAAAGGGGTAATTGCATAAAAATGGTATTATAATAGGTCGAAAATGGGTATTATAACTGATAATTGCAGAAAACAAGTATAATAATATGTCATTTTGCAGAAAACAAGTATTATAATAGGTCATTTGGCTCAAAGCGCGCAAATTGAAAAATTGAAAAAATTTTGAAATATTTTCCCAAACCATCTTTTGCACATCATTATAGCAGCCCATAAGGGAGCCAAAGGAGTTGGTTTGGGGCCATTTCACGCTCTTTCCAATCTTCCATCGGATTAAAGCGTCGAAAAGCCATAAAATCCAAAAAAAAAAAAAATACAAAACAATCCCGAAATCAAAATCGGCCAACGAATTTTGAATCTACACTTCAGAATGAACGCAACAATATGTGGAGCGTAGAAAACGGACGGATGGAACCCCGAAAAACAAGTAAGAAAATTGTAATACTTGTTTTTCGTTAACAGAGTGCTTTTACTACCCGTTTTCTGCAATTATCAATTATAATATTCATTTTCTGCAAAATGACCTATTATAATACAAATTTTCTGCAATTACCCCATTTCAAAATGACATTTCCTCTCTTCCTCTTGCCCTTCTTCCATTCCTTAGCTCTCAGCCTCTCTTCATCTCCTCATGCTCTTCTTAATCCTGATCGAGCTCGTCGTTGACGAAGTACATAGGCACATTTTCACAATGTTGCACCGCTCAGAACTTCCGTCGTTTCTCGAATCCTATATAATTTTCTCTGTATTGTTCCAATTTTATTTCACATGTTATAAAGGATCAATTTTTTGTTACTATTTTGCGAGCTTTTAGAGGGTTTACGAGTATGAAAATGTGCTCTTGTTTTTTTTTTGGAGCATCAATGAGACAAGCAGGAGACTTGGGTATTTATCGTTGGAGGTGTGCCAAGAACTGCCGCCAACGTGTAGCCGATTGCGCGATTGGGTTCGGCCGGTAAGCACGCAATCGGCGGATGAGATGGGAAGATTTATATAGTAACAGATCCCAACAATGATGATCCAGTGAACCCAAAACAAGGTACATTGAGATATGCATGCAATGATTCAAAATGGATCATGTTCGAATGGGAGGGACATGGTGATCAAATTAAAAGAAGAACTAATGATGAAGTCTTTCAAAACACGATCGATGGACGAGGAGCGAACGTCCATATTGCCGGTGGACCGTGCATTACGGTCTAATACGTTACGAATATAATCATTCATGGGGATTAATATTCATGTGGGATTGTAAGCAAGGTGGAAATAATGATGGTGGTGGTGTTTCGATTTTTGGCGGGAGTCATGTATGGGGTTGATCATTGTTGGTTGTCGACGGGCTTATCGATGCGATTCGTGGCAAGAGTATGCAAGTGACGATCGCGTTAAACAATTACGGCGAAGGGCTCCGGCAACGAATGCCACCTCACGAAAGTCATAAAATCGCACATTTTGTAGGGTTTAAATTTTATCTCATTTTTTTGTCTTGTGGGTATTTTCATGTAGTGAACAATGACTTCTGACGCATTGGGAAATGTGGAGGGAGCGCAAACCCGACGATCAACAGCCAAAGGAATCGTTTTCAAACTCCGAACAATGATGAAACAAAAGAAGTGACGAAACACATGAAGATGCGAATGGGAGACAACTAGAATTGGAGATGAGAAGGAAATTTGTTTAGGTGCATCATCAAGCTATGCAAAGGTATCTAGTCTTGGAGCAAGTAGTTAGTGGAGCTGGAGTACTTAATTGCAAAAAAAAAGTATTAAGTAGTTAAAAATGTTATGTGATTAATGCTAATAATTTGGGTTGTGCTGTGCCACTCTTGATGAGCCATATGAATGAACGCATGACTTCTGTTAGAGCGGAACAAAAATAAACCCTAGACCTGCCAGAGTGAGGCTGACATTGTTAGAAAACAAAAACAGCAACGTGAATAAGAATCTAAAACTTCCACGCCGAGGTTGGTATCAGAATAAAAAGCCAGGCCAGCATTCTAAAAAAGAGTTGAATGGCATAAGATAGAGTAGTTGAAATTTGTTTGTCTATTTATATACTATAAAAATACAGTTCAAAAGTGAGAGCCAAGATCATCAAAGGTGTGTCCCCCACCTCAACAACAAAAGTGAAGCACCACAGATGAGCTATGATTTTAGGTGAAGAATCTTGGAAACCAAAACAGTTAATACTCTGCTGGGGAGATGACATCGTCAATCTTCAGAATCATCTTCACAACCTGAGTTGCTAGAAAGATCTGCTGCTGCTTCCCAATCAGAGTCTCAAAAACATTTTGCTCACACATGTCGTTGGTTCCCACGTCATTGCAGTCAATACCACAGTGCGGATTGTTTTCCTGCAAAAAGTTGATAGTTTAGAATTGGAGCGAAAGGATCAGAAGTAAGATTAGGAGCAAAACTGGTACACCGGATAGTATGTTACGTTCGCTGTACCTTGACTTGCTGAAATTTCACAGCAGAGAGCGTCTCAATGGGCTGGAGACCGCTGTTCTCAGCTAGAGCCATAGGGACTGAATCCAGAGCATCTGCAAATGCCCTAATAGCATACTGCAAGATGAATGATATGAAAAAGTCAGCAAGGAAAGAAATGCATAGGTCGGAGTCATTCACAAGATTTGAAACCTGTTCAACTCCTCGGTGTTTATCAGCAGCTGCCTCTACCGCAATTGAGCAAGATATCTCAGCCGATCCACCACCATAAACAATTGAATTGTTGCGGATAAGATTTCTGGCTACACATAAAGCGTCATGGATACTGCGCTTAGTCTCCTCAATCATCATTTTGTTACCTACATCATCATAAGCCACTTCTATAATTAATAACATCTATAGGACATTTATCTTCAAGATTACTTGTTGGTTCCAAACCGTTAGTTACTTTTTTTTTTCCTTTCCAAACCCTTAGTTACTCTTCTGATCATAAGTGTGTCCAGCGAAAAACCAAATAACATTAACGACCTTCCAAAGACTCACAACAATAATAATGTAATCCGTACTAACAAGGAGCAAAACAATCCATTAAACAAAATATGACATGTCACCCTTTTATCTTGTTTTTCTGAAGAGTACTATTAAATACTATTTGGGAATTAAAAAGCCGGAGAATAACCTCATAAAAAAGACTAATAAACACATACCACCACGTATGAAGATGGTCACCGCCCTTGAGTTAGCACAATGCTCAATATACAACATTCTATCTTTTGTAGTTCCAAAAGCTTTCTCTCGAACAAGACCAGCCTAAAAATTAACATGGAATTTAGGGCACCATAACATCTAACAACGAAATGACACACAGTAGGGCCATTTTTACAGAAGATTCTTAAAATCCAAGTACTACATATGACACCAACTGCTGTATAAATGATTTGTCTATGGGTATTGATCTATTATGACCAAAAAGCCTTGATAAATGCAGCATTTTTTTCTAGGCTACTGCATGATGAGAATGAATGGAAAGAACCTTCAAGTAACGTAACTCAAAAACTAAACTCTAAGCCAAATCAAGCACGAGGCTTCAAATTTAGCAGAAATAATTTTCAGAGACGATGATTAAACTGATATTCAAATCATTCTAAGGTGTACGACATAGTCAGCTGACTGACTCAACTTTTGCATTTAAAGTTCTTTTTAATAAAATGAAATATACCTTCCCTAACTTCTCAGGTGTTAACTCCTGGAAACGTGGGACAATCCGGCCACCTGAGAGAAACATCAGCCAGCATATAAATTATAGTGCAATAGCACGATGGCAATATGTAATGTACCCACAAAAGTGAATAGTGGCATACCAGTGGCAATTGCGATTAGCTCCAGCTCTACACCACCAACCCAGCGAACGGCAGGCAGGTTCCTGTTCATCAGCAAGTGGTTCGCTTCATCATCAAATCCCCACTGGCATATCACTAAAGTGGCACCAACATCCTGTATCCAGACGGTAAAACATTTGAGAAAAATGAACGCCAATCAATTAGAACAATAATCAGTACAAACCAATGAAAGTGTAAATACTAAATCACATACTAGAAAATATCAAAGAGTTCATGAAATACTTGAACAATAAATCATGATATGAGATTACCTTGCACTTCTGAACCATCTCATCAAAGTATTTCTGTTCTTGAACACGTAATGTATTGAACTTCTCAACTGTATCAATGTCAACCTTATGTTTGGTTTTTGGCTTCGGTGGCTCAAACGGGCAAGTCAAGATTGCAATACGTGCATCCTCAATGACTTTCGGCATTTGAGGATGGCTCATGTCCTTGTCAACTATAATACCGTACACAAGCTCAGTATCTTCCAGTTTTCCTCCGACTTTCCCCTCCACCTTAATCAAATCCAGGTTAACATCTTTTCTCTCCAAGTCAGCAACAGCTAGAACAGCTTTAACAGCAATCTCAGCCAAGCTGCGTTTGCATCGGTTCACACTGTGGGAAAATAAAAGCTTTATAATTAGCATGATAAACACATTGCTTTTGGTTAAAATACCAAGTATTCCATGAGGCAAAGAGCTTTACAAAATTACATCTAACTACAGTTGCAATTGCACCAGACACAGCTCTCAGGCACTAATCTTTGCAAATTGCAAGGCATTACTAAATAATTATATTCCAAGAAAGCAACTGCCACATTGCTGCTATGTGCTATCAAATGGCTAAGGAAATGTTTTTTTGAATCCCAGTATCTTATTGTAAACACATGTATTGACTTATGGAAAAATTATGAATACTACAGCACATGTCATAATAGCTTGAACAAACTGAACATACATTTCACCAACTAATGACTTGTAACAAGTAACAACTGTTGACCCATAATTGAAACTATCAGCAACCAAGTGAACTTTAAAAACTTACATCTTGGAAGACAAAGTAGTCATGCAAGTCTGAACCAATGGCTCGATATCATCAGCTGAAAACTCAAACTTCTGTGAGATCTTCTCTAAATGTTCAGCAGCAATCCTTGAAGCCATCTCATATCCCTCAGCAACTCTAATTGGATGAATCCCACGCTCCAACAGCTTCTCCGCCTGCTCAAGCAACCCACCAGCCAACACCACCACACCAGTCGTCCCATCCCCAATCTCATAATCCTGACTCCTCGATAACTCCACCATCAACTTTGCAATCTGGTTGTCCACATCCATTTGCTCCAATATCGTCGCTCCATCATTTGCTACACCAAATCAACAGAAAAAAACAACAATTACATCAAATCAACAGAAAAAAAAAAACAATTACATCAAATCAACACAACACAACAATTACAACACATTTTCCAGCGATGAATTGCTTACTGATGGTGACATCGCCGTCAGGGCTCTGAAGCATCTTATCCATTCCTTTAGGACCAAGAGAAGTTCGGAGGATCCTAGCGACTGCTTTTCCAGCGGAGATATTGGATTTCTGAGCATCCAAGCCACGTAATCGGCTCTTCTGCTCTTGTTCACGTATAATGATGAACGGTCGACCGTACTCATCGAACGCGAGCGCCATATCGAAACCGAATCTTCACGATCGATTTCGGCTACTGAGATCGGCGTCGAACTGATGACGTCAGCGGAGGTTGAGATAGGAAGTGAAGAGAGTGTTGTAGAAGTGTGTCGAAGTGATGAAGCGTTTTTGAAGTGTGTTGCTCTTCGTTTTGCCCTAACTCGGTTCCCGAGTTGACTCTTGTGACTCGTTGGGCCGATTTGTTTGAGATCGGCCCACTTACTTATTCAGAGGCCCAATTTCTTAGAGAGGGCTTTTTTTTTTTGTCTTTTTTAGTTACATTAGTTAAACAAGTGGTGATCCCGTCGGAACGACGGAAATTGTTTCTCTGTTAAATTTAAATTTTTATATTTTATTTTTCAATTTTTAATTTAGTCGGAATGGTTTAGTTATGTGATAGGGATTTAGTTAGATGTTGTTGATAAATGTATGGTTTGTTAGTTAGATATTTAGTTGGAATGGTTTAGTTAGGTGATAGAGATTTAGTTAGATGTTATTGGTAAATGTATGATTTTTTAATTAGATATTCTTTTATATAGATAGAAAGAAACACCATATATCTAATATATTAATTAATATATGTGCAGAGATGCATGCAAAAATTTGGTGGCACCATATATGACGTTTGAAAATTGTCTGGGCGTTGCATATTTGGGTTTTGAGGTTGAGTATTGGGATTTTGAGATTGACTTGAAAAATTGTAGTTGAAAAGAAAGTTGTAGTTTTGTGAAGGATCCATCAAGAAGGTTGAAGATTGAAAAATAAATACTTGGAGAGTATTGAAAATAGGAGAGAAAAACTTGAAATTTTATTGATGTCCAAATGACCCAAACTTATTCTCTATATATAGATCACAGAAAATGATAATTTTTATATAACTTTTTAAAAATAATTTAAAACAATAATAGGTTTAAATAATGCTTAAAATAATTAAATAACTAATAATTATGGTCCAGTAAGAACTTGACACGTGGTGCGTGGGGCTCACATTGTTGCAAGAACGCCTATAGACTTTCGATGCCTTCCAAATCATTTTTTGTCTTTTGCCTTTTCCAAATGTCGGCGGCTGCTTTTCAAATATTACTGAATTGTACCTCAATTATTTTCTATTGCACTTGGTCTAATCGCAATCAGGCCTCGTCAAATATTTGTACCTCTTGAAGACGTGACTCAAGGATGTCAATTACGTTAAATACTCTCACCGACCTATTAAATTCTACTCCCTTCGCCACATAATATTCCTTATGGATGTGTAAAGACACAAAAATTAGGAAATTGTGAAAAAAGTAAGAGTAAGTATGTAATGATTAAAGAAAGAGAGTGTTTGTATGAGAAAAATGAGTGATTTGATTCATAATAAATGAATGAATGAATGATTGTTAAATGTGAAATAATGATGGAAGAGAGCATGCTTGTGAGTAAAAGTGAAGAAAGTAATATTTTATTTTAGAAAGTGTAATGTACATTTTGGCACGTTCAAAAATCAAAGTGTAGAGAATATTATGGGACGGTTAGAAACAATGCTTCCTTTTTCAACGTCACAGTTTGTTTTACTTGTTTTTATAAAGATACTAGTGGTGATCTCATCGTCCCGACGGAAATTGTTTCTCTGTTAAATTTAATTTTTTTATTTACTTTTTAATTTTTAATTTTTAATTTTTAATTTTTAATTTTTAATTTTTAATTTTTAATTTTTAATTTTTTTAGTTTTTAGTTTTTAGTTTTTAATTTTTAATTTTTAATTTTTAATTTTTAATTTTTAATTTTTAATTTTTAATTTTTAA
>JAWWMW010000985.1:0-10440 GCA_035048345.1 Echeveria elegans
ATAAGACTTGAAACTATGAGACAAGCTTAAGACGCATTCACTATTGTCAAAATTATTTTTTAAAATTAAAAATAATACGCAAATATAATTAATTAATTTTAAATTTTCTGTTCAGTTTAAATTAGTTCAATTTCAGTTAAAGTCAAAAAGAATGGACCCATAATCTTATTAGCCCTTTTGGCTTTTACCAATCAATATATGTCTCAAATCAAACCCAGGACATTTCATTTCATGATCACAATACAATACAATTACAAATTTGGGTACATTTCCAAATACCTTGTTAAGCGCAGCCCTTTTATGTAAACGGGGCCAGTTTGTAAAAAAAGCATACAAATATACAAAACTTTACTTAATTTCAACCCTTAAAGCTATTCTCTATTCTAAATCTTTTTAGAGATTGGGTTTAGAAATTTGTATATTTGCTATCCTCTTTGGATTTGCATATCTCCATCTCTTCTTCTCTCTTGGTTTGATAAAGGCCCCAACTTTCATCAATTTTCGGGTTTCGATTCTGATCGGGCGAATGGGTGATTTCTATCTAATCGATCTGAACGCACCTAACCACGGCGACAGCAACGCTCTCATCCTCAGCCGGTTCAGTCTCTTCGTCTTCCGTGTCCTCCTGCTCAGCCTCTCCTAATCTACTACTAGCTGTTGTTCCCACTGGCTTCTTGTCTTCTGCAGCCTGCTTGGAGCTCTGACACGCTGCGCTGGTCTCGGAGAGCCAGGTTGGCTATTTTGTTGCATAGTCACTTTGTTATTATGTTTACATGACTTGTTAGTGCAATGTGTATATGCATTAAGCTTTTTGAGTTTATTTCTGCTGTTGTAGATTGAGAAGAGATGGATAGATGTATGAAACATTCGTCATTGCTCGGAGTGGGTTTGATGGAGGACTGAGAATTCGAGTATTGGCCGCATATGTAGAGGTGATAAAATGGATGGATTAGGTGGATTTAAAACAGATTGGATTTTAAATGGATTGGATTAAAGGGATTATGGATTAAATGGTCTAGACTATTTAATCCATATAGTCTGATCAACGGTCATTCAACACCGATCAACGTTCAGTCAACGCCGGCCAACAGTCAGTCAACGGTGGTCAACGATCAGTCAGCGTCGGTCAACAGTTGGTCAATACCGATCAACGATGGCTCATTCAGGTCAACGGTCAGGTACGGTCGGTCAACGTCGTTCAACTGTCGGACAAACAGTCAGCCAATTGGTTGAATTAAAACTCCCTAAATTGCTAGTGAATTGTAAATAAATTGTAATAGTAAAGTGATTTTTAAATAGATTGTAAATTGATTGATAATGGATTGTAAATAAATTTTTAATAGACCGTTTAAATAAATGGTCCAATTTACCACCTCTACGCATATGGATGTTTAATGCTAGTAAATGTCCTACTTGGCAAAGACATGAATGGAATATTGGGGGATTTTGGGTTGGCTAGGGTGCACGAACATGAGCAAGTGAGGTTGAATGAGTTTGATTTGGTGCCCTTGTGGTGTTTGATGTTATGTTCAACTGAGGTTGCAAACTTCACTTTTCCTTATCTAAGAGATACATAATCAATTTAAAATAATATTTTACACAATCATTATTCGTGGTTGCATTGGAGATGCTCCCATCGCCCGTTTGGTTGTAAAAAAAAAAAAGTGAAGAACGAAGATTTAAAGAAAAATAATATTTTTTGAAAAAGTTGTAAGAAATATTTTATCCCATTTTTCCATTTTTTTCCTTACAATCTACGTGTTCATTTTTATTCATTTTTTTTTTCGCAACCAAACGAGACCTAAAGGATCTTCCTTCTCCATCCTCCGCCGCATATCAGACTGAGCCTGACTGACCTCCTCCACCTCATCCCAATCCACAAACCTCCCTAGCCTGCACAGTCTTCTTCTCTATCATCTCACTCAACTGTTTCTCCTTCATCTGCGTGCCCTTATACTCGGGCCTTGCCATTTATCCTCCACAGCCTCATGTCACTCCCCTTACGCATAAAAACGCGGTCGTTCAGTCTGGAACAACCACAAGCAAAGATCATTTGTTACATCAATTTTGCCGAAACCAGCAACAACGCTTCCAGCGGTGCATGCGATCGATGACGCCATTTCATGTCATGCTCCACGCTTTTAATATAACCAAGTAACTACATGTGAATGTTATCAGGAAACGATCGTGTCAAGAGATCACAATTATATATCTCTCCAAAACTACAAAGTTTCAAGATGCAGCTAAGTTACAAAATCGGGGCTTTGCATTGATATAATGTAACTACTACAACAGTCAACAGAGGTCATTCATGAATATAATCAAACGTTTCAAATCCACCATGAAGGGGGTCCCCATCTTTAGAGAAGTGAAGTAGATCATAGCATTGGTTGCAGAAATAACAAGGATTCTCTTGCGCCCACTTGTCATCAACCGTAATCTTGGTAGCTTTGAAAGTTTTACAGACTGAACATTTTCGGAATCGTGGTTTCAGTTGAAATGTGCGTATAGGATATGCTGCTCTATTTTGTACGTCATCAGGGTGAAGCAGTCGCATGTCTCTTATTACTATTGTGTGATGGCACGCTCCCTGAAAATGTTCAGCAAGAGACTGAGAAATAGGGTTTACAATTGCACACCTAGTGAATGAAGAGAGATCACATTATGCATATTGTTGGAATCTACCTGGTGGCAATAAAGATATCCAGCGCCAAGTCGGAATTTCAAGTCACAGAATTGTGTATGTTGCATCTCCTTGGCACTATAGTAGGGCAATTTGGATGATGTGATGTTGCCTAATATTGCCTTCTGTTTCTGCACTAAGCCATCAGTTAAAATGTGGTTCCATTTCTCTTGTGCCTCTTGCTTCGAGTTCTTCAGCCACTGAATTATAGGTTCACTATAGTCTGTGGCAAACTGATCCCGCATGTCATTAAAGAAAACATCCTAAGCACAATACAAACAATCAATTTTACATTCTGATGAAAATTTAAGAAAAACATAAATTCACTAACAAAGATTCACTTACTTCAATAAAAAAATAACCAGAAGGGGAGTAATGTCCAGTTTTCTCCATGGCCTGGTTTGTCAAGCAATAGATACAATCTCGCAATTCAGTCAAAGTTTGCCGTCCTAGGACCAGAAACTCTTGAGTCTGCATACACTCAAACAAGAACATATCAGAAAGAGAATAAATTACATACTGGGGTTATAGTCATCAAGATGAGGACAGTATTTGTGTAGACAGCTTTTTCTACACACTCAACTCAGATTACCATGATCAAATGCTATCCGAAGGAATGTATGTATATCGTGAGACCACAAATATGTCGAAATGAAACAAGCAACAACATGCTGTTGTATACCTTTGACCAATTTCGGATGTTGTGGAAAACTTCAACACAAAGAACAACTTCAGGACTGCGTACACGAATGTATTCATGAGGTTTCAATGCCATCGCCTGCATTCCAAAGTGAATTAATATTAATAAAAATAGACTGATCTTTGGCTTAATACCTGTGTATACTGCAAAAGCTTTGATTCATCAAAAACAAAAAGGCAATTCAAAAAAGTCTAGCCAAGGGATGATTAATCCCACAATTCAATATATTGAGTAGAGAAATTTAGCTCTAGATACATGATAAGAGACACTGCCCTAAATTTACCCTTGCAGTTCCCATGGATCTGAGTGCGGTCAGATGTTCAATTTTCTCAACAGAAGCTGCAGCATTTTCATTGCTTCTACGGCTACCACTGCATAAAGTACAAAGATATCATGTAACAGGTCAAGCATAATATGTATTGAACTTTCTATCCATGTCCTGGTATACTAATTTATGTAATAGCAACCGACTTGAATGAATGCAATCTCGCTGCTGCCTTATCCTCTTCCTGCTTATGCTTTAAATTCACTACTTCATCAATCCTTGCGAGGTAACCTTCCTAAAATAGAGTAACCGGGTAAACATATATTTCAAGAGTCTGGACAAACCAATTGACCGTAATGAATACATTTACTCTATCAAAAGAGCATAAAGGAATTCATCTAAGGATATATCAGGCTGCCCTATTCCCTATTGAAAGTGGCTTACATCACTTTCGCGAATCTTTCTTCGGCTTCTTCTCTTACGACCTGAAGCTTTTTGGTTGGATACCTCTCTGCATGTTAATGGTAAGAGAGATTAGAGAATGGGGCAATTAATAGCCTAATAGCCAGAAGTTGAGTCTCTTCAACAGGCACTACATATATCCAGTAATTAGCACAATATGGTTATGATTCCCTGCTCCTATAATAAATAAAAAAATAACCCCTCATGATTTTATAATCAATCTCATAACTGCTAAGTGCTGACATAGAATCAGGCTACAAGGTTCTAGCAGGTGCAAAAATTTCAAGATAATTACCAGATCATTTTAATTGTGATTCGATACAAATCCCGACTAAAATTTTTGGAATTTTTTAAAAACAATTTAGTAAGATAATAACAAAACAAACTTGAACCTGTTTCGGAGATTAGTTTCTCCAGGTTCCACAGAACTTCCTGCCTCATTGTTATCCTGCAATAACCCATGCCTTCAGATAATTGTGGCATGATAAATCTCTGAAAGGTATTACGGATGTAAAAGTATCAGCAGGGAACAAACGACATCAGAGCAAATGAAAACTATTCAAGAAACCAACAGAAAGACCCAGAGGCCATAAGTCAAAGAAATTGTGTAGTTTCCTCAAAGAGAGCATAAAATGGAAACAACATTGCTGCATCATTTATTTGTTAAGGGAATTTATGTTTTATGAAATGATCATTCGTGCAAAATAAGACACATGAAAAGATAGACAACATACTCCAACAGTGTCATCTTCCATAGTGCTGTGTTTATTCCTGTCACTAACATAGTTGCGTAGCCTTCTCTTTCGACGTGATGACCTGGTAGATTCCTGAGTATCCCCATGCTCTGCAGTAACTGTTGAAACAGCATTCTCTAGAGTCACATCTCTACATGTACATAAAAAGCGAATAGCAGAACAAAGTTAGACGACAAAATGGAAAATACCCACTAAGAGTACAAGCACAACTTAAAATTAAGAGGACGTGTGCCCGCAGACATTCATCAATAAACATCTGCTGCAACGAAATGGCACTTCTCAAAAATGAGAATACTATCTCCATACAACTTTGTTCATATATGATACTATCTTTGTTTTACCCTGCGTATAATAAAAATAACCCAATCTTAAAAGCTCAAAGTTATGATACTTCATGATCAAATACGAAACAAGCAAGCAGTCATAACCTCACCCTTCATCAATGTTGCTTTCTCCCGGTTGCAAAGGACAACCACCCACATCATTGTCCTGCATAAAGACTCACACCGTTTTACTCAACAAACAACAACCATCAAATCTGCGAAAAAATACAAAACGACAAAGCAAACCTTAAATGCCTCGGTAAGTGCTTTCGCCACTAACTCTTCCTCACTAAGTATCTTCAAGTCATCCACCCTGCGAATGGGCAGATAAAAATATTAGCAAACACAGGTCAAATACTGGCCTGGCATAAAATATATCATTCATAGCTATAACATAATTCATGATAGCATTGAAGTAACCAACACATCATCACCAGGAATCAGTAACAGACAATGAAGCACCACTCAATAGCTGAAACAAAATACAAACTTACGAGAGATCGACATCACACACTGATGACGAACTGATCCCCCATGCCAACTCCACCTCCAATTCCTGCACAAACAACATTAATACTAAAAAAAATAGTTTCACATAAAAAAAAATCCACGGTGAAGAATCATTAACTAAATTGCGCCGCAACTGACTGAAATGAGATGAAAGTATGAAAAAAAGGAACTCACTTGAAGAAGTCGCAAGGCGTTAGCTTCAAATTCAGGAATACAAGTAAGCGCGCCAATCAAATTAGGGACGTAAATTGGTCCTCCAAGAGGAACTGAAACACGTGTATCGTCTTCAACCCCTCCTGACTCCATCATATCAAAATCTTCCATTGTCTCTTCTCAAGCTCTAAAACAAGAATTCCATTCCATTCGAATCGAATCGACGATGAGCGCGGACTTTGATTCACAATCTAACCCTGCGTCGCTGCCCTAAAATCGAATTCATCCCATTCGAAACGACGTCGCTCGCAATGTAGCAAAAAACGTTGGCAAACGGAAACCGACGTAGAAGCCAGAAGAGAAATATTGGGCCTTGTCGGAACGGGCTTTGTCCAGGCCCGTTAAGAAGATGAGAGGTTGGCCGTTGGGGTGAAATGGAATTCAAAATTTGAATAATTCTGCCATTTGTCCAACGGCTCTTTTTTCTTGCAGATTGAGAAGAAGAAGAAAAAAGAGGAAAGTGAGAGAGCGAGAAAGAGAAAGAGAGTGAATCTACCTGATCGGAAAATGGAAGAGGGACTAGTGGCAACGGCGATATTGGATCCGGAGACGCAATTTCTGTACTCGAAGCAGCATACGGGGAATGAGTGGGAACTGTTTAAGGAGAATGTGAGGCCGTCGAAGAAAGGGCGGAATGTTCATATGCTTAACACAGCGCTTAAGATGAATACTGATATTCATATCAAGAAATCCCTTTTGGAGAAGCGCAGGTGAATTTTTAAGGGCTTTTTTTTTTAATGTTTTCTTATAAATTGCTAATTTTTATTTTTTGTTTTAGGGAAATGATCAAAGCAATTGATGAGTATGAAGGAGATGATCCACTCCACCCTTGGATTCAGTGAGTCTTCAGTTTCAATTCATTCTTGCTTTGAAATCAGTTGTCTTCAAGAAATAAGGAAGTAGAAAAACCCTTCTTCGTTTTTATTATCTTCTTTTTCGTTTGTTTTGAAATTGGGGGAACAACTAACCGCTATAGGTGGGATAGATTAAGAAATTTTATTAACATAAATGAGGGCTTGACTATGAGAGCTGACATCGAATCACCAGTGTGACGATTTGAGATCATTTATTTAGTTATATTACATTTTGGTGTGTTGCTCTAGGTTTTCGTGCATTAATTTCGTCCATCAATCATGAAGAAAGAAAAGCAGTTTGGGTTAAATTGGCTTATTTGTATTGCACTTGCTTTTGATGGTTACTATATTACTTTTTGGTCAGTAGAAACTTACATGGTTCATAGAAAATCCGAGGCTGAATTGCATGTGTGGATTACCTCGAGGATTGCTAAATGCTAATCATCCTCTGTCCCTTTTTATAGGTGTGTTAAGTGGATTCAAGAATCCTTTCCTCCTGGTGGAGATTCTTCTGGCCTAATGGTGCTGTATGAGCAATGTGTTCGGAAGTTTTGGCATGATGATCGTTACAAGGATGATCACCGTTACTTGAAAATATGGTTGGAATATGTAAGTAATTTTTGCTTCAACTCTTCTCTGTCTTTTGAATTTGTTTCATTGCAGATCAGCATTGTAATGCAGTAGTTTTTACTTTGGTGTCTGGAAGTTGTTGAGAGTACTTAATATGCAGGCTGAAAGATGTGCTGATGCAGAAGTCATATACAGTTTTCTTGAAGCAAATGAAATTGGATTGATACATGTTGACTTCTACATCTCATATGGCCTGCACATGGAAAGCAAGAAAAAATACAAGAAGGCAAATGACTTATATAATCAAGGCTTAGCTAGGTAGGTCTTTTCAATGTCTTTCCTTAAGGTGATAGTCTAATAATCTTTTTAAAGAACTGATATGTCATGTTGTTTATCTGCGTGGAGGCACTAGTGAGGTGTATCATGGTTGACAATTTCAATTTCTATATTTTAAGATCTTTCATTTGATCTTGTATGATCACTGGGTTGGTAGTTGTCTGCTCTTTATACTTTGCTAATGTGCTACCTTAAAGTTGTGCGCCAGTCTTGTATATCAGTGTCTTATGCAGTATGTGTTGCAACTAGTCTCATTATGGTTGTTTGTTACAACTTCAGTAACCTTGCAATATGCTTGGCCGCAGTTTGTCTATATCATCCTCTTGTCTATTTTAAAATGTTGGTGGTAACTTACGAACAATAACGCAGGAATGCACAACCGAAAGAAAAGCTGGAAGCAGCCTATAAAATGTTTTTTGGCCGCTCGATGAGAAGGCCACAAATTACGGAGGTAGGAAATGGTACACGATCTTTTTATTTATTCCTTAGTACAATTCATTGATTTAACAGTTTACTATCCAGGAGTCAACAGAGACTGACTTACCAGTCCGCAGTTTTGGAACTGTCTTGATTAGAGAAGAAAATAGTAAGAAATGAAGCTGCTGCTTGACGCCCCGACTCTTTTTATGTGCATTGAATAGATATTAACTTCCATGTCCTTTACAGGGAGGCTTAACAAGCAAGATTCGGATATTGGTATCAAGAAGTTGAAATCCAATGGGTGAGAATATTTATCGTTTGACCTTAAAACTGAACGAATATTAAAGTCAATGGTCACTCGCATATATGTGTTCAAGTATATAAGTTAATCAACAAATGTGCTCTGTATGACAATGCCCGGAAAAGTTATCCCTGTTAAATTTTTTACTGAATATGTTTACTTCTCTTTAAATTCATGTTACAGGACTCATGCTACACCTCTAGCTGTCTATAAAGATCCACGCACCAATGCTGGCATGGGTCATTTACATAATCTTCCAAAAACAAGCAAGGGCCCGTGGCAAAGCCTCGGAACTCTAAGTGAGCGCAACAAAGAAAATACTGCAATCCCAAGCAAATGGACATCACATAAGGTATGTTGTTTTGTCCCATTTAAGAGTTGACCATGTTGTGAAATATAAATATATATGCATCGGTCATTCAATATGTGAAAAATATATTTTGCTTTGTGACAGATACCACAGAAACCAGCATCTAGGGCCGGAGCAGCAGCAGGTCCCCATATCGAGGTCTTTGTTGATGAAGAATGTATTGAGTAAGTTTCTAATAACTTTGTACGGGATCCCAAAATCACTTTTCATTCCTAGCTTCATCCACATTTCCCAGTAAAGTTTTCATATCAACAATGTGATTGTTAGGTCATTGCCCATTTCGGCATCTGAGGGGAGCGTGTCACTTTTTTTTTAATTGCTTGTTGAATATTAATGGTTGGAATATGCTAACAAACTCCTCTGCAGCAGTGTCCATAAAAAGGGGAGCCAAGGTGAGAAATCTTCAGCTCTACAGCTTAGAGAAGGAGATGGTTTGGACGTCAAGAAGTAAGCACTTGTTATTCATATATGCGCATTTGATCGCCACATCCTTAATAAAATTGCGTGCTATTTGTAGGGAGACGGAGCTACTGCGAGAACACCCACTACGTAACTTCCCCTTAAACTCCCTTCCACGATGATACCAACAAGTCGCACTATAATCTTGCGGAGAAAAAAAAATATGGTCAGCTTTGTATCTCCAAAGTTGATCAGCTTCGAGAACTTGTAACTTTCCCCATCCCCATCCATGCCTCTTTGTCGAGCATAACTCTCCTGCTCGAGTGTTTGTACTTTTATGTATTCGCTACTTGTATTCACTCTGCTCATGATTGAAATGTTGTCTTAGGTTGCCCGACATTAGTAAATTCTTTGGTGCTAATTCGGCAAGTTAGTCCAAACAGAACATATCGTTCAAAACTATTGCAAACAAAAATGGGTTTACCCGGTTGTTACAAAAAAATTGTATGGAATGATGGCATTACCAATATTCCAGTCAATTTTGTAAAAAGTCAAGTAAGACAAATCCCTGCAAGAGAAACATAGTGCTTGAAGAATGTTAGGTGGAACATATAAAAGGGGACACACTTGTTTGGTTGGTGCCTTCACTCCCATCATCAATCTTCTCCTAACACGAGCTCCCCACACATCTCCCATCGGTGGATTTTTTTTATATTATAAATCCTAGCTTTTCCATCTTTTAACCGATCCATAGAATATGCTACTCTCTCTGTCCTGTTTTGTTCTTCTTATTTGAGTTATAGCATATTTTTTTACAAAATATTGAGAGTGTGAGTAATAAAATAAGATAAAGGTAAATAAGTAAAAAATAAAATATGAAAGAGAGTGTTATGTAAGAGATAAAGTAAGAACTGCTCGAAATAAAAATATGAAGAATAAAAGGATATTAAAAATAAAAATAGAAAAAAATAAAAGAGGACAAAGGGAGTACATGCTATTCCTTTTCATACACCTTAAATCTATAGACACGTGTTTCCATGTCGCCCTCCCAATTTTCTGTGGATTCAGATTAGAACCTGCTAACTATACCTAACAGTCAAAATTAAATCATGTATTATAGAAAGTAGAGATCAGGTAAAAAAATATCTAAATATAAAAAATATAAAGAGATCATAATCATATATGTATCTTCTAATCAATGATTGAGATTATCCAATTAATATCTATTTAATTATAATAAAAATGATTATTCAATGTTTGAGGGTATTTAAGACATTTT
>JAWWMW010000987.1:23119-41855 GCA_035048345.1 Echeveria elegans
TGAAATCCAATCACAAATTGGACACAATAAAGAGAGAACGAGAGGAGGCGAATCTGGGACTTCAAACGAGAGAGGAGGCGACGGAGCTTACCTGATATGGGACTCCAATCTGGGACTGGACGACTGAACGACGGACGGGCGCTGGGTTTGAAGAAAGCTTCTTAAATGACAAAACAAACTGATTTGAAGAGCTTCTTGTCTTAAAACATTTGCTTCTTTTGTGTTTCACTTCTGGTTTGCTATTTTCAGCACTAACTGGGTTCCTTTGAAACACTTCATGTGGTGTTTATTTTTTACATAACCTGCACAGTGAAAAATCATCAACAGCCTTGTTGCAAATCTACACAGGCAACGGAAATGCTAGCTTATCCTTCTCACCAAGATTGAGTCACTGATTTCTCAATTTCACAAAAGCAACAGAAGCAACAGATTCAGATTATATTATCTCATTTTTTTTACCAACAAGTGCTGAAAACCTGAACATCTCAGTTGCAGATTCCAATCTTACACATTCAGATTCTGCCAAAACGGCTTTAACACCATCAGAAGAAGATGATCGTACAAATTGTCATATGCAAAAAAAAAAAAATAAAAAAAAAAAATCAACACCCATCATATATCATCTGCATAAACTGATCATCGGCTAATAATGAAAAACATGAACTCAGTATTAAAACATAAACTGATGGACACAGAAAAGAGGGCTGTCTGCTTGACAAAGCCACGGAAAGGTGCAACATAAATCCAACATCACCGAAAGGTGGAGGCCTATGAAAACGAACCAATGTGCGATTTTGGTTTTGCCACGACCAGGGGCGATTCCAGAAATTAAAAACTAACCGGGCTAAATTTTTTTTTTTCACGACACATAAATTTGAGTTTTCGGATGCCCATAAATTTGACAAAGAAACAACGTAGGTGAGTTTTCAAGTCAGCTAGTGCGCCATTAAATGGTCAAATAAAGCTCTATCTTGTTGGTCAATAGCACGATAACAGCTAAATATAGATATTGTTGTTGAGGTGAATGTGAAACAGCTGTAACTCAAATATGGATTGATTTGTGCTTAGGTTGAATACTAATCTTTCCAAGACATATCCCCATAGCAAATTCGATCTGATTTTGGTAGTCCCATCGACCACACCCTATCACACCGCTTTCTATCAGCACCACAACAACTACCGCCGGATTTGCTTTTTTACTTCCTCCGATTTCAAATCAACCAGAGAAACGCCGTAAACACGTCTCTTAACCGTTCTGCCATGGAGCCGTAGAGAGTTTTTGCAGCTGCCAATAAATCGCTTCAGTCCACTTCACAAATCACAATCCTCTTAATCCGGTCGGTTTCTTCAATCAGACTATATATCCACACCAGTTGGGGGCAAATTCTTACCGGGCTGCAGCCAGGTACCTGCTACATTCGCCCTTCCACGACCCAACAAAATAATGGGCCGGGCCTGAAAGTCAACATATAATGAAAAAAACGAGGTAGGTTTCTTCCCTTCAATCAACTCTTCTTCGCATCCGATTCAACATGACCCGAAAAGCGCCCGCCGCCGCTGCCAAGGTATGTTTCTGTCTGTTTTTTTAGTCTTTGTGATTTTACACTCCTCATAATTCGATTTTCATGATGTTGTAACAAGGTTGAGTCCTGTCCGGTCCACGAGAAGACAATTGACAAAGGTATATAATTATAGCTGTAGGATTTGTAAATATTTTATTTGATTTTTGTATTTGTTTTGATTTTAATTATTTTGTTTGCTTTACCAGGTTCGGGTTCTTTCCCAGTCAGGAGGTAAATGCTTTACATTACATATTCTCTCTTTACTATTAACTGTGATTGTGATGCTAATTTCTTGTTGTAATTGCAGTGTATTAAGACGTGTATATGTGAAAGGTTTCGACGCTTCACTCCCTGAAAAAGATGTACGTATATAATTCTTTTAACAGAAAATTTTCTTTTACTTCTTTTCTAATGTGTTGTGTGCTTCTTTTTTTTGGCGCCCACAGCTGAAAAAAGATTTGTGGGAACACTTTAGCAAGTGTGGTAGAGTTTCCAGTATTCTCATTTTTCCCAGTAATCCAAAAACTGGTTATCAAGGGTTTGTAACGGCAGACTCTGTGGTTCACTTTTATCCACTGCCAAGTTGCTCTGATTTTGTATCTAATAGTGCATGTTTATAGGAAAGCAGCCGTAAGGTTTCTAAGCATTGAAGCAACCGAGAAGGCATTTGATCTTGACAAGAGTTTTATGGGCGACTTTCTTTTGACTGTTTATCCGCCGTTTTCTGATGAAGTAATGAGTGAGATTGCTGCTAGGGGTTTCTCAGATAGTGAGTCTGACAGTTCTGAAGATGATGCAGTAAGTTGAGTTTCCTTGATTCATGTGTGTTAATTTGGCTATCATTTTTATTTTGGAGTGTCCTTATTTTCAGTTTGAGGCCGTTCCTGTAATCAACAAGTTTGTGACGATGAAAGGTATGCGCTTTTGAAGAATTTCCATCTTTCTTGTAATCTGATGTTTCTGTTTATTTAATTGCTGGTTTTGAGAAACTACTTACTTGTTCTGGTATATGTTTTAATTTGATAATAATTAAGTAGATGAGGTGGAAAGCAAGGTTGTTTTGGAGAAATGCAGTGCCAAAAAGAAGCGGAAGAAAACCGAACAGAAAAAGCAGAAAAAGAAAAAGGTCCTCGCTCTAGCCAAAAATCTTATTACAGCCGAAGGTGTTATGTTTTTGCAATATAGTTTCATCTTTTGGGTTTGTGTATAAATATGATTGTCTTGCTAGTTACAGGTCAAAGCACGAGCCGCTGTAGAAACTGCTGCTGAGCTCAGTATTCAGGCTTCTGCCAGCTCGGACGAGGGAGGATGCAGCAAGTCCATGTTGGCTGCTGATGGAACCGGTATATTCTTGTAGTCTGATGTTTCTGTTTTATTGAAGTGTTGGTTTTAAAATGTACTTATTTATTCTGGTATATGATAATAATTAAGTAGACGAGGGAGAAAGCGAGGTTGTTTTGGAGAAATGCAGCAGTGCCAAGAAGAAGGGGAAGAAGACTGAACAGAAAAGGCAGAAAAAGAAAAGGGGTATAGCAGCGCTTTGATATTATCGTTTTGTCTATTCATGCAGAGAGTTGTTGTAATTGTATGTTCTCTCTCTCTTCTTTTTTTTTTTTCAGAAAAGAAAAGAAAACTTTCTGGATGAAAAACCAAGCTATGTGTATTCGCAGCGATCCGGAGTTGAGCATTAATGAAACATCATGCAAGATTTTGGATCAACTTACCTCTGGAAGTGTTTGCTTGCTTTTCAGTTATGCATCTTTTAGTTTTATTTAAATTTGTTTTTTCTATTAAGTGTCCACCACTTTATAGGTGACTCAGTTGGGTTGGATGTAATATTTAATTTAGGGAACATTTACATAAATATTGTGACTATTTCAGTTTCAATGTTTGTTATTATTATTTTTAATAAAAAAAAGGGTTTTTTAACATATTAGGAGTCACTTAGTCGGTGGAAATCAAAAGGCACGGATATTTTATTCTCGCAACAGAAGAACAAAATCGAAGCAAGAGCCGTGTTTAGTATTGTAGTTGGATCATCTTTGTATGCAAACTCCAGATATGGTTGTTCTCAGCACCGTCTGCGTTGTCAATTGAACAATTGTTATATATCCGGCTTATCGAATTTTTATGGCAGAGAATCTAAGAACAATGTACTTTATTATTATTCAAACTAGCGCTCGTCCGTCGTTCCGATCGAAACAGCGCTGTGAACAGACTAGGGTCGTATGTTCTACGTAAATTTAAACTTTGGTATCCAGCAAACTCTCAGTTGATTCTGTCAACGCGCACAGAGATGGTCATGTTTCAAAAAAACAAAAAAAAAACCAACAGGGTGGAGCCATTTGGTACCCATAGTGCCAGGAAGTAGTTCATTGTGCGATTCACCAGAGTGTTTGCTTTCTATTTCGGAGTAAGATTTAGTTCCATCGTACAACACAAGAGATTGCGAAGTTCACAAGGAGGCAGGAGCTGTCAAGTTCACAATCTATTGGAGACCGAAAGGATTAGAAGAACTGAAGATACAAAATATAGTAAAATACATGAATCAACCAGCTACGGCTACCTACATGAATTTTGAATCTGTAGTTTATGCCATAAAGCTTTGCTAGCAGAATCAAACGAGTGAGCTGTAAAATATGTCAGCAGATAGACCATTGGGGACGAAACCGCACACTGCAAATGAAGAATGAACTCGTATGAAGATGACATAGTCACATAATGGTAGTCATGGTCGTTCTGATGATGGGTTCCTCGGGTGTATTTTTGTTGTTTTTCTTTGATCCACGTTTAGCTAATCCGAACATGTTACTTACATTCAGATCATTCAATTCTCTCTACATTGTTTCTGGGCTCGACAATGTGATAATAAGTAGTTCCTTTTTATGCTAACCGCTAACCGGTTGTGTCATCCTTATTTTCATTAGCTATACATTTTCTGTAGATTTGAATTTGCATGTGCTTGATATTCAGTAAAATTGCACTAGCAAGTGCCATGTTGTTTGGGTCTTATACGCAAATTTATATTTCAATTATTAAATCAAAATCAACAGTTTATATTGAAGATATCTCTTTTCTTTTCTTTTTTCCTTCCCGCAGGTCTAGGCGACTGCTACCTGTTATTTTGTATTTTAGATTTTGCGTTGCAGGCAACAGAGCTTCTGTATAGGTGTAATTCATTTTGTTGAACATAACACGGTGATGAGTTCCGCTCATTGCATATTGCATTGCATATATCTTGTTACTCTGCAAATGCATCTTGTAAAATCAAATCACTGATTACATATATCCGTATCTGCCCTTTCCTATGGGTTGGGGTTGTAGACTTTTGACGATTTGCTCCGCAGCTGAACTGCATAATCCATATTCACTTACAAATGGGACAGGGCCCAGGAGTACACTACTCTGCAAACAAATTACCAAACATCCAAATGATGCAGTTTTCTGTATAGCTGATTTCTCAATATACGATACTACAGGGTGGTGCTTCCAAATGGATTGCTCGCATGCGGATGGACATGGTTGACAGAGAATGGGTCATTCAGATGTGGCTGAACTGGATTGAGGGAGAAGAGGCCACTGGATAGTGGATGTACAGGTGTGACAGAGAATGGATCGTTCACTTCAGGGAAGGCTGTGAAGCCTGCATCACCAAAAGGATTTGGAGGTGCCATAGCTGAAGGTTGGGCTGGTTGAGAGAATGCAGGCTGGTAGGAGCCAAATGGATTAGGCTGCTGCGGCGGGGGCATTACATTAGATGGTTCCGTGTAGTTTGATGATGCAAATGGGTCTTGCACCTCAAAGGGATTTGGAGCTGGAGCTCCATAAACTGGCTTCATGGAGGCCCTGTATGCACCCTCTTCGTATAAACTGTCCAATGTCAGTGTGTCTAATCCACCAGCCTAAAATGGACAAGAGAAGTCAGCAAAAGACAATGGCAAACAGATAGACATGGTATTGACAGTTCATATTCAACGTAAATTCTTGGTTTGATATATGCTGCAATCATGCCAAGCATTTCCCAATACCAGGAATTTAGTTCTCCAACAAAAAAAACAGCCAAATTCAGGAAATATCTCTTACCAGCCGCCTTTCAGTATCTGCAGAAAGATTGCTACTTGGAGCAGTGACAAGAGCAAGCTCCCATCCAGTTGGATCAAATACTTTAGTTTGAGCAGAATGAGAATCAAAATTTCCATCTGCAAATCAAGAACATTTCAGTCCATCACAATTCATCGAAGAGCGTATGAAATAACAGAATAATTACCGAAGACAACATTACCGTTGGTTATTATGGCCAATGCCAGTGCATTGCTATCCTCAATTTCGGATGCATTAGGCATGCCAATATTTAAACCCTGAAGCAAATGATTTAATAGCATCAACAATATGTAAGATGGCGAAACTGAGAATTATGATGTAACTTATGAACAGAAATTCACCAATAAATCCCCGTCGTCAATTTGAACAGGAGGGTGAGGAAGAGGGGGGGCTTCCTCATCATCATTGGTGACCGGAACAATGTCCAAAGAGGAGTTATTAGACCCATCTTCCTCATTAGGCACCTGTGCGTCTTCTGATGAAGAAGCACCTTCATCAGGCTTGTATGTCAACATGAGCCTCTCTGGGAATTCCTATTTTATTAAATAGACAGGGAATTCTGATTGTTAATATATATAAGAGTCGCAAACAGTAGAGTTCTAAAACAATGTTAATTGACAAACCAGTATCTCCCGAGGAACAGGAACTACTCGTGGCGCTTCCCTTATATACTCTTCCATGGTGGCAAGAAACGACTGTGGAGGCTGTAAAAGATACCAAAACGTCAACCCAGAACATACACAATCTGCAATCCTAGGTACCTTCACTTTATATATATATCCTTACCTCCCGCAAAACTGGAAACTGGAAATTTCTGGCGAGTTCTAATCCTTTGCATACTTCATAAAAATCAGATAGGCTGCTTGACTGAAATATCAATAAAAAATTAGAATTTTGGCTTACACCATAAAAATAAAGATACTTGACAGAGATGTTGGAGAAGCAAACCTGCTGGCCAGCTCTTTTATAAATGTCTAGGGCTTTCATAGCTTCATGTCTAGGCATTTCAAAGAACTGCAAGAAAACAAAAAAAGATATTTGAGAACAAGAAAGATCTGGTAAGGGGCCTGACGAGTTACACGGATAAATAACGTCACCTTGTCAACAAGATTAATGATGCCATCATTGACAGCACAATAAATCTTGAAACTCTCTTTCAAAACCTGAACTTCACATAATGCCAGGACAAATTAAAAAGACATATTCATCTATATTATTATATCAGTTGATAAAGAAATGACATTCGGTAATTAAACTCTTTCATTTTCAAGTTTTAACAGTCAAGTAAATTATCATATCATTAATTCAGCAACTAATGTTGGAAAATGACACCTTGAAGAACTATAAAAGGAACATCAACAAAACATACCAGGGCCAACGCGTACTGTATCAAATAATTTCCAACGGCTGCTCCTTCGGGCTGTTCACAATTCATCAAGGCAAAGCTTTGATTACTTACCATCATGTCCAATAAATAATACCACATCATTGTTGGCTAAATATAAAATGAACGGATTTACGTAATCTTATAGGCCTACTTTAGTCTAATATCAAAGGTCAATCGAGTAAGAATATAAATAGAAATTGGAACATGACACTGGTACAGCAATTTCAACATACTTTTCAGAAATTGTTATAATAACAAAGGTCAATCGAGTAAGAATGTAAATAGAAATTAGAACATGAAACTGGTACAGCACTTTCAACATATTTTTCAGAAACTGTTACACCAGGGATGCATAAATTTAAATCACTAGCAGTCTGTCAATGTGTGGTTATGGCAAAAAGATACATCTAACATGAAGCAGTGAGAAAACACGTGCTAATATTAGTATACTGCACCAATTGCAAGAGTTAAATGGTACCCTGCATCCAATAAGCCGATGTAAGAGCTGCTGCAGAGCAGGCAACTGTTCCAACAGTTCATCAGAGTCAAGATCCCTGGTCCGGCTGTATCCCTGAAAGAAGGAAGACAACGTACACGGATCAGAACGAGCATTAGGGGATGTGCATTATCGCTTGGTAGAAAATTCCCAACCCACATAGTGCAATTTTACATACCTTATCTTGGCTTTGACCAGACCTTGGAAGCCGCTCAGACTCAATATCATATTTGAGAACCCTAAAACATTCAAGTCTTTCCTCCAAGAAAAGTGCGTAAGTGCGCACCCAGGCAGAGCAATCCCAGGCTGGAAATGACCGTGTCAGCCAAAGGTACTACTGAATGTAGCTATCATTCACCTACACTTGACATATGTAGAGTTTCTGAAAAAATGAGACTAACCTACTGGACTCGAGTCATCCTTAAAGTTAGACAGACGAAGTATGCGTCCTTTCTGAGAAAAGCTCAAGAGTTCCTCCCTGAATGTAGGATCACCTTCTCTCAATGCTCGGTGTAGGACAATTAGCGTCTTAAGTGCCACCTACCAAAAAATAAACACGTAGCGTAATCAAAGATCAACATTTTATATATTTAGTCATTAAATTGTTACTATAATGGCGTACATATAAACTAAAATGAGTATCCCCAATACTGTTTGTCAGATATTGTGATTAGATTTCATATACAACAGATTAACAAATAACCATGATATTTACTAAAATAAGGGCCATCAAAAATAGAATGCACCACAAAAACTACACCAAGAAATCAAGGACAAAGTTTTAGTAAAGGAACACATGAAAAAGATCTGTTGAGCAAATTCGCAAAAACCCTTACAGTCCAATTATGAGTCTTAGTCAGTCTTCTAGACAGTGCAAGAATGCAGTATGCAACATCTGCTCTCGGCCTCACAGCGGTGGTAGCCAAGATAATTTCTGCACATTTAAAACGTGAAAATGAACCAACTAATCCCATAAAACTCAAAACCCAACAAAAATTCACATACTTCTGAGATGTCTCTCCTTAGGCGGACACACCACATGATTCGTAGCCTTCACAATAGCCACATCCAAATCCTAATCCCCAAATGAGATAAATTTATCAAAACCCTAACTCAAACCAAATCAAAACCATCTCATAACCACAACAACAAACAGTACCGCGTAATCGCTATTAACATGTGCAAGTCCAACTTTCGTAGTATCCTTCAACGCTCCGTACGCCTTCCTCCATGTCTGAAGCGTCGCCATCAGTTAAATCAGAAGGAGAAAACTCGCCGCTTTCGTTTCACTTTCTCTCAAAACTTTACAAATCAAACAAACGAGTGGATGACGGTGACGGTGAGTATGGTGAAGTGGAGATCGGAGCGTGGCGTAGCGAATGAGCGAGTCGACACGGAGCGATGATCTCTCGAGGAGCGAGAGCGCTGATTTAGGAAGATGATGGAAAATTATAAAAAAGCAAAGTATTTGTTCCAACTGTAACCATTTTTTATTGTTATTTATTGTTATTTCGATTTTCCAGATTTATTTCATTTAATTTGCTGGCTTCAGTTATTGATCACAAGTACCAAACCCGTCGGGCGTCAGACGAGAATTTTCTTCATATTTTAATTTAATTTTAATAAAAAATTTTAAAATTTCTCTCTATAAGTTTATTTTTATAATTGAAATTTTTGAATGCTATATATTTTTAATTTTTTAAATATAGTTCTATTATATTATTTTTAATTTTGTGACAATCCGTCATCCGAATGAGAAATATATATGTAAAAAAATTGGTCAAATACTCGATCCAATACAATTAAATATACAGTCACATATATTTAAATAAAATCATATACAAACAAATACGGATAAATATAAAATAATAAGAACAAATATGCGTGGATGGTGTGTGGTGTAAATAAAAGTATGAGGAGGGGTATTTTTATCATATGAAGTTTTATTTTATTTTTATTTTATTTTATTATCCTATAGCGATGAAAGTCAGAACTTTAGCGACGAAAAATTATCCTAACTGTTTGTGTGTTGAGGACCATAATCTATTATTATGATAAATTAATTAAATAACAAAAAAAAAAGAGTGAATGATTGATGAGTTGTATTTTGGATGGATTGGATGATGAGGTTTGAACCGAAAAACATCATTTAGTACTACAACAATTGGTCCAATTTTTATTTTTTTATTTGTTGGAGTTTTTATTTTACTTTTCTAGAAGAGATTGGGTGATGTGAGTAGTGCTACAGGTTAAAATGGGGTGGATGGGGGGGGTAGGGTATTGGGATCATCCCTTTGACCTGTTCTTTGAGTTAAAATTGTTGACCAGCAAAGTGGCTCAAAGAAAACATTGACTTTGGATGATCCAGTCTTCACTTGACCAGCAGACATGACTTGATGATGAACAAACATATTGCAGGCTGTATTGTCATGAGAGTAGGTCGTCGAGGTAAGGTGAGCTGAGAGGTAATGGAATGATGCCTGAGGCTACGAGCAGTAGGACGCCGAGTGGAATGATCATTGAGAAGAGAACTGTCAGTATCTGCTTACCTGTATGCGACCCAAAGGTTAGAATGATTCGGCATATATGAATGAAAGAATAAGAAACTAAAAGTACTACAAATGACGCTAAGAAAGCATAAAAACACATGTAAACAGACAACGCAAAAGGTTCAAAATGGAATACCTGTCATCAACATTGAGCTAAGTATAAAAAAAGGTAGTGTTTTATTCCTCCTATGAGATGGATAATATCCTTACTTGCCAGAAGACCCATAGCGACAACCTTTATAGTTAATAAGTTATATCGAGCAATAAGTAAAGAATGAAGCTCAGTCAGGCAACAAATATTGTAAACAACACTTTGTCTTAGCTCACTACTTGATAAAGGCCTATCCAGTTCGCATAGTTTTATCAAATATATAAGTCAAAAAGTTAACACTGTACCCTCCACACTTGAAAAACCAGAAGATGAGAATCGAGTAAGATTTACACATAAAGGGCAGTTTAAAACACCGTTTGATTGTGAAAAAAAAGAAGAGGAAAAGAAAATTTTTGAGTGAAAATGAACTTGTGTGTTCGGTTGAAAGGAAAAAATAGATAAAATCAAATCAAATTTTCCTTTCGACTTTAGAAAAGAGAAAATAATTTCCCTCACTTTTTCGGAGGAACAGTTAAACCAAAGCTCATCCTGATTCAGCATAACTATGTTAGTTTAAGAAGATGGAATGTAACGTAAGAATCATCGTACCAGAAGAACGAGACACATTCTCAGATCGCTCAGCAATCCACTCTCCAGTCTCCCGTAGCTTCTTCTGCACATCGCTATCATCCTCCCTCATGGTGTTCAGCAACAGCGAATCAAACATAGTCTTATTCTCTTCCTTCTCACTGCAATCAACAACACCCACATCTTTCATTTCATCCATCAAACACAAGACCAACTTCAAATCACACCACAACATGTACCTCAGGTTCCGATCCTTGAACTGGCCTGCTCCGATTGCCCGCTCAATCTCCATCAGAGACGGCTTATGCTGCTTAGTCCTTTTCCTGGTGCGTAGCAGGGAAGAGGGAGGCCGGTCCGGAACAGGCTGAGCACCATCAGAGTCTGCACGGAGAGCAGATGTGATCGGCAGAACTCTGGTCACCAAGCAGTAGCAACTCATTGTCTCTCCCTCTTCTTCTCCTTCAAACTTTATCCTTTTAAATTATATATATTTGTTATCTAATATAATAATTTCATTAGGATATTTCAGGTATTGATTCTTTCAACAACAAAAAATAATTCTAAATATCATACAGCGAAAGTAGAATGATACAGCTGCATCTTTACATTCATATGGGGAGAGTTCTAAGGAGCCGGAGGGCTTGGGTCCAGTGAGGGCGTTTGGCGAGGACTATCCTCTTTAGAATTGGGAATGCTCCCGCGGCCAGTATGGTGGAGTGATTTTCTGGGTCCATGCTTAGGTTGTAGAGTACACTCAATGCAGACTCGACTGCTCTAGGGGTGCCTTCTTCCAGCAACTTCACCAAAGGATATATTCCTCCCTCGGAAGCTATGGCTCTGGAGGAGTCAACAATGCCTTCTGAAACGATTCTGTTGAGTTCTACGGCTGCAGCTTCTTGTGCTTGCTGGGAGACGCATGATTTTATGGTCTCTATGAGTCTTGGGATTGTTTCGTAGAGTGTGACTTCTGTTGTGATTGGACTTTCAAGGGCTGCATATGGGTTGGAGAGAGAACAGAGCTTGACCAGGCACGCAGCGACCCAGTCCTTGCTGGAAAGTGGGATTTCTGATTTCAAGATACATCGGAGCAATGATGTCAGGTGACCTTGGTCTATTGTCTGGTTGAATTGCTGGTAGTGCAGAAGTTTCGTCAAGAGGCGGGACATGGCTGATATGGCCAGACCAGATTCTTCAAGCTCAATAACTGGCCGTTCATCACCTGCATCCGACTCTGCTCCTGCAAAATAGGAATGTCTTTATTAAGAAACAACCAACCAATAACCACAACTCCTGCCAGATAACATATATTTAATTGCAAGGAGAAACTGAGTGCATTGGCTATCAGTACAGAAGTGATAGGTTGCAAAGAATAAGAAACTGAAAGAAAGGAAGGGGATGTTTACATTACCGACTGATAGTTTTTGTTCCAGGGCAGACGTTAATGCAGAGCTGATGTCCGCAGAAACAATTTTAACAAAGCATGCTTCAGTATCTAATGCAAATTCCAGAATGGAAGCAGCCTTTCTTTGTAGATTTGGAGGTGACAACTTGAGAATTCCGACAAGGCAATCAATTATTGAAGAATCTAGCACATTTGCCCTGCAATTAATTTGGTGATGGAAAGTAAAAAGTGATTCTAGACTTAGAACCAATGAACTGATTTAACAGAAGGTCATGCAAGTTGACTAAGAAAAACCCAGTGGAGTGATAAACCATACCAAGATACCGATAACGAGTTGGGATTTTTTTCAGTTGTATCCACTGCATCTGATGCCCCATTAACCGATCCCTTGTAGAACTTAAGAAAAATAATGCTTAACTTAGACCGCATTGGCATAAAACAGACTCGGTCCATAATCAATATGACTCAGTCGAGTAAAATACAAACCATTTTTTTCATTTGTTTACCCGGTTCCAGGATTCGAGCAAGAATATCCAAAGTCTGCATAGAATGTATAGGATGTAGATATTATTATGAAAATCGAACATACAACATATATAGCAACTCGCCAACTCAGGATATTGAAAAGCAAACGCCAGGCACCAACTAACCTTTTCCACAACATTCTCCGAATCAGAAAATGCAGTCTCTTTGAGAATGCGAAATAAAGATTGGATTACACTTTCAGTTTCCAGGTTTCGGCAAATTTCTTCACTGCGTGAAGGAAGAGAAAACCAGCGAGGTGAGATTCGTAGTTTGCTTACTAGACAAGTGAAACTGATGCTAATGTCACATATGAAATCATTACTGAAGGTTTGCATAGGCAGCATAGCACCTCAACTGACCTGGCAGAGAGTCTCTCCAAAGCTCTTATAACAGCAAATCTAACAGCATCATTCAGATGATTCAGAAGCCTAAACAGGTGCTTCAAAGTGCCAGCTTCTTTAAAAGCCACGCGCATATACTCATTAACAGAAGAATCAGCAATAGATTCAGCAGCTCTGGCAATTGCTGAATCTTCTTCAAGCTCAAGTATGATAGCTAAGCGAGCAACACCATCCGTCACAGGCAGTAGAGTGAATCCATGGCGGTTTGTGGGTTCGTATGGAGATTTTGATTCACCTTCTAACTCTACAGCCCCCACACGAGCAAGAAAGAGCTGTTGAGTTCTTCCAAGCAAAGCCTTCACTTTGGCATCCTCTATTTTAATTTTCTCCTCATCAGCACTGAGTCCAAGGAGTAACTCAGATGCACCAAATCTCGAGGGACCTTTTGAAGTCTGCTCAATTTGTGTGCCATCAGGTAAGGTTGGCCATGAATGTGTGACAGGCTTGAGCGACTTAAATGTCTCGTTGCCAATCAGTGGAACTCGAATCAAGCCCTCTTCTATAATGAGAATCCTATAATACTCATCTTTCGCCAGTTCTAATAGTGCATTGCGGGCTTCCTTTCTGATGGTTACAGACCCCTTCTTCACTTCAGAAGTAAAGAACTGTGCCTGCTCTCAGACAATAAGTATGGATTACAATGCATAGTACTTAGGAAGACTCATGTCATGCCTTTTCGGCTATTCGCAAACAAGGATATGGAGTGAGGAGAACATACCAGCTTTGGAATTACACCTGCTTCTACCATAATGCTATGAAGCTGATGACTTAATGCCAAATTGGCCAATACCCCTCCAGCAGCTTCCTTCACTCTCATATCCTCCCCACTCAAACACATAATCAGCACTGGAAGCAGCTCCGAATCCACAATTTTTTCCCTATTCTTCTCAACCACAGACAGGTTCCACAAAGTAAACAGACAGTGCTCAAGCACCTGCAAATATACACCACAAACATGCTCAAACTTCCAAAATAAACATACAAAATGGAAAATCAATCTTGAAAGTTCAAACATACAAGAGCAACAGAATCCGGCTCACTGGCACTGCGGATCAATAACCCAGCTATTTCCTCTATCGCGCCATTCTCAGCTACAGCATCTCTATACAAACTGATCCCGGATATTTCTCTCAAAAGTCCAGCAGCCGCTTCACTAGCCGCACTAGACTCTGACTTCAGTAAACTCACAATCAAAATCAAGCATCCCGGAAACTGCATTATCGCATCCACACACTCCTTCCCTCCGAGCGAATATCTCCATAAAGCCTCAACTGCTACCTCTCTGTCAAGCTGATCCTTATCTAACCCTAGCATGCTTATAAACAATGCTATTGATGAGTCACCTTTCATTCTCCTTATCTCCTGCAATCATTAAAACATCAAATTTCTCTGTAAAATTCAAAATCATTTGAGACTAAAATTCCTTAAATAGCTTACAGGCGCAGTGGACGGTGGCGGAGTGACGTCATCTGCTGCTGCTGCTTTAGGACAGGGTTTAGTGTACTTCCTTGAAGAAGAAGAAGAAGAAGAAGAAGAAGAAGGGGAACTGAAAAAGGAATTTCTAATGCAAGTGAATGTTTTTCTTCGCTGGGGTTTCGCTGCGAGTCGGATGGAACGGAATTCGAATTGGCTGACTGGTTTATAAGGTCGGAATTGAGTAAAGTAGAGGCTTAAGTGCGTAGAAACCGTCGTTGAGGCCATCAGTTCCTGCTCCGATTACGGCTTTAATCAGTCGACGCCGGGACGATGTGTATACAGGAACGCAGGCGAGAGAGAGCGGATATTCCAGAGACGAACGAATGCAGATGAATCCTAAGTGGGCTGCATGGAATTGGTAGTCCACTGGCCCAATTAAAGTGTTCTCAGAAAATGCTTTCGTGGGATTAGAGCATCTACCCATTACATCGTCTTTTTCAAGAATTGTTCATAAGCATTATGCACTGTTTTTTTCCTTTCTTTTTTGTCATTTGTCAGAAATTATCATTTAACTCGTATAAGGCGGGTTGGCAGATGTTTTTTTATACGTAATGACTAAACGTTCATTTTATTTTTATTTGTAAGTGCCACTATGAGTTATAAGAAATATATATATTATGCACTGTTTGAATTGCTCAACAGAATATTACTTGATGAAAAATTTCTTCAAATTTTTTCAAATTAAACCTTCAAATTAACGGGAATCTGCATGAAAGGGCAAGGAGAATCAAATCAAGATGTATTGCAGATTCAAACAGACTGCAACATTAATTTTAGCAAGCATTTTCTTTTAAGCTCCGTTTGGTTGAGGGGGAAAGTGAGGAAAAGAAAATTTAAAGAAAAATTATTTTTCAATGAGAAAGTTGTAAAAAAAAATTGATCACATTTTGTCTATTTTTTCATTTTTTCCTTACAACCAAACACACATTTCATTTTCACTCAATTTTTTTTAAAATTTGTTTCTTTTCATCTTCTTTTTCTCTGCACTGACTTTTTTTTTTTCCTTAGTATTGTCACTAGTTCTGGTATAACTTATCACTGGGACTGGGAGTAAGAAAGTACGACTGTTTTACTAAACAAACACCAACGACGAAGCAAGTACAGAAGCAACAAAGACACATGAATGCCAACCAGAGACTAATTAGTAAACTGATTCAGAACAACAGATGCAGCACGGACCAAATCGTGGACAAGCCATCAGTTTATGCAGGAGGACATCCAGATCCACGTATGCTCCAGAATTTGATCCTTGGTTCTCACTGCTACTGCTAGCTCTGAAAATGATTCTGTTTACCATGTGATGCAATCATACACACAAATGGATGCATCGGTCGAATATTGTGTGATATCAACTTCATGGGAACATCCTGTACGACATTCCAAGCTATTGTAAACATGTGCAATGTTTTTATGGTGATCACAGTATTGTGAAGGGAGTAAGCTCAGATGTCGCTAATGTTGATGAATTTGAGTACACCGACCCAGTGTTGATGGTTCACGACAACCTGCAGAGTAAAGCAAATTCTCTTGTGCTAAGTTCCGCAGCGTATGAGTATATAGATGATACCTCCACTTATATATCGGATAATAAATTCAGGTCTTCCGCTTATCTGGGACTGGTTCTGAAGGTGCAACTATCCGTTAATATATTGACAAGCCGTCATAACATAATGGCAAATAACAAACCTGCTCCTCAGGTTGCGTCTACAATTTCCATTAGACTACACTACTCCGTCTTAAACATAAAACTACAAATGGCTTCTCTCTCTTTCTTGACGATTCATGTCAACTTTTGTAGCTTGGAGCAGCTTCTGCGCAATAACAGCGTCTTAGTACAGACTGTACAGTACGACCTTTAGGGCCTCCTAGTACGTCAATGCTCTACGATATGAGTCCGCGCGCGTGTCCTTACAAAGTAACAAAATTAGACGCGCAAAATGATACGACGGAAACGTTAAAATAAAAAACGAACTTTGAATGAAGTTATGAATCTTTCAACACATGATTCGTTACTTACGATAAAACTGATCACGTAACATGCATGTCCCATCCACAACCTACCCATGACTTATACTCTCTCATTGTTGTCATCAACAATCTGAAATATTCAAAGAGATTAAATAACACTCAAGCGAGCCTGATCGACCAAGAAACAATATATTGAAGTTTCCAAAGTTGAAACGTCACATGAAATTTCCTGCTAGTTCCAAGTTCAACACAAAAACTTTGATCAATTCCCCAACTATCATTCACTATATAAATCATTGTACCCCCGTATTTTCTCTATTCCTATCTACCTCATATTCTCACAACTTGTTAATTAAATATCTTCACCTGTCCTTTAAAGATATCAAGCATGGAACCGAAATATGTAACGCCTCCTACCGCTCCCTACCAATCTAACCAAGCAACGGGAGTTCCAGTACTCAGCCACGTAGATCCTCAAGTGGAGAAACCTTGGTCGACCGGTCTTTGCGACTGTTCTGAAGATGTTCCCAACTGTTAAGTCCATTCATTTTAACCTAAGTGTGTATGTTAACATAGCCCGATGCATCTTATTTATTTATGAGATGGTGCAGGCTGTATCACATGTTGGTGTCCTTGCATCACTTTCGGACAAATTTCTGAGATCGTCGACCAGGGCTCATCCTGTAAGCAACCAGAATTCAATTATTATTTTTGTAGCAAAACATTCAATTTCTTTTTGACAAAAAACTAAGAAAAATGCAATTGTTTGTAGCCTGTGCGACAAATGGAGCACTGTATGGTCTGCTAATGTACTTCACCGGATGCGGATGCTTGTTCTCCTGTTACTACCGTTCAAAAATGAGGCGTCAGTATCTTCTAGAGGACAATGCATGCGGAGACTTCTGTCTTCATTGCTGGTGCGAGAGCTGCGCTCTTTGCCAAGAGTACCGTGAGCTCAAGAACCGTGGATTCGACATGACCCTTGGTACTAAATTAAATCTAAATAAATATATATATTTAATATATGATGAGATGTTTAGGAAGGCTGACAAAATATGTTGGGATGTTTTCTCTGTATAGGATGGCAGGAGAACCAAGCCAGGATGAGTCATGGAGTTCAGATGGCTCCAACCGCGCCGCATGGCATGAAAAGATGATCATCGATAAAAATATCTGCAGATGAATTGAAATCTGGTTCAGTAATTGAAGCATTATTATTTATCAGTTCTCCCTTCTTTCTTTCTTTTTTGTTGTTGTACAAATAAATGTGTTTTCTTGTGAAAGTGATAATAAAGTCTTGTATAATATGATTCACATTGTGACAGCTAGAAAAGAAATGTTCCAATCTTGGATCAGTAACTTCACCAGAAGATTCAAAAGGTCAACTGATCTCCATATATTCGAAGGAAAAAAAACTCAATTAAAATGAAAATGCATGTGCAAGTATAGGATTTTTATAGAGAGCATATCCATCTATCTCTATCAAAGTGCTTCACATTTTTTGAACTTTGCAATTCTAAAAGACTGACATAACGAGGCCTAAAGCATTGACAATTTTTATATGGATATAAGTTGAAGCAAACGCGTCGATGCTCTCTTCATCAACTACACCAAGTCAAGTAAGTACAGCATTCAGCACTCAACACACAAGTTCTTCCCTGTAAATATAAACATGAAACAATATGCAGTACACTAGCATATTGATGATACAAGTAAATAAACAATATGCGTCGATGCACACGAAGCATTTAATCTACAGATTTAAATAAAAAGGTAACTTATAAGTAAATAAATAGAAGTCTATATATCGAAAGCCTTGGAGCTGATAGTTAATTTGTTGATACAAGTAGATAGATACTTCTGGAGAGAAATTGAAATGGCTTACAATATTCTAAGAATAGGAGACCGAAGAATGGCAGCATTTTTATGGCGCAGAGTTTCATCACCCTGCAGAGGTAACAAAATATATGAGAATGCTTTAATACATGAATCACTGGCGAACTTCTAGTAGTTTTTAAGAAAATCAGAATCAATAAAACTCATTCTCTTGTCTGAAAACTCAAGTTGAGCAATCAAATCCTGATTAGAGTTGATATGCCAAATCTTTAACCAGGGCTTACAATATTCTAAGAATAGGAGACCGAAGAATGGCAGCATTTTTATGGCGCAGAGTTTCATCACCCTGCAGAG
>JAWWMW010000987.1:65058-82851 GCA_035048345.1 Echeveria elegans
AAAATTAATTAATTAATTACATTTGCATATTATTTTTAATTTTAAAAAATAGTTTTGACAATAGTGAATGCGTCTTACGCTTGTCTCATAGTTTCAATTCTTATTACACTTTTAAAATAATTTTAAAAATTGTGAATATTTATCTACTGAACTGAAATTAAATTAATGTCAAAAGAACAGACCTTACCCTTAAGCTGCCCCAAACCGCAATTTATTCCAACTTTGTATATTCTATTTGTATATACGCTTCGTATATCAATTTTGTGCAGGTATTTATTCTCGCTTCTTCAACATTTGCGTTACACTGTCTGTGTGACACGCCGACGTACCAAATCAGACTATCAACATCCTTAGAATGTTCCAACGTAGACTACACGTCTAGTATATCCAGCACGACACCGTTTATACGCCAAACGACAAACCCTAATCACTTTTTAATACAAACCCTCAACCAGAATCCCACGAAAAGAAAAACACGAAACGGAAACTCATCACAAACCCCGAGGACAAAACCGATCCGATGGCGCAAAACGGCGACGAAGGTGAAGTCGCGTTCGACCGAGTCCGAGCCGTGAAGGAATTCGACGAATCAAAACTCGGCGTTAAAGGCTTAGTCGACTCAGGCATAACCACCATCCCTTCTTTTTTTATCCACCCACCCGAAACCCGACCCAAAACCCGATCCGTTAACAACAATTCCGAACCCAAACCCGACGTTATCCCCACCGTTGACCTCTCCGCTCCAAGATCCACAATCGTTGACCAAATCAAACACGCTTCATCAACACTCGGATTCTTCCAGATCATCAACCACTCCATCCCTCAATCCGTCCTTCACTCCACCATCAACTCCATCAGATCCTTCCACGAGCTTCCAGTTGAATCTAAATCCAAATACTACACACGCGGAATCGGCACCGGCGTAAACTACTCAACCAACGTCGATCTACACATCTCAAAAGCCGCAAGCTGGCGCGATACTTTGACAATCAAGCTCGGACCGGAGATGGCGGCGGCGGAGGCGATACCGGAGGTGTGTAGATCGGAGGTGATTGAATGGTCTAAGGAAGTGGCGAAAATTGGTGAAGAGTTGATGGAGTATTTGAGCGAGGGTTTAGGGGTTGAAGCGACGAGGTTGAAGAAGATGACGTGTTTAGATGGGAAGATTATGGTTGGGCATTATTACCCGTTTTGCCCTCAGCCGGATTTAACGGTTGGGCTTACGACTCATACGGATCCGGGAGTGTTGACGGTGTTGATGCAGAGTGAGAGTGGGTTGCAGGTTAAGTATGGTGAGGGTGATGCAGAGGAGTGGATTGATGTTCAGCCGTTGGATGGCGCTCTTGTTATCAACATTGGTGATATTCTTCAGGTAATTACTACTGCAAATGTTATATAATCAAGTTCGGGAAATATCGATTTATCATTTCATATTGAACGGTTTTGCTTATATGGGCATTTTTCGATTAAGTGAATCGGTGAAAAGGGTACAAAATAAAATAAATTTACCTTCGTAAACGGAATGGGAAATTTCTTTTTGGAAAATAATAGCACCATATCAAACAAATGTACCGTTTATCTTACAGAATTATCCTTATACGTACACAGACAAATTTGTTTCGGTAAATTGGTTATTTACCGAAATCTATGTAGTATCCACAATAAGAGATGTTGATCATGTTTGTGTTTGATTTTTGATGTTGATATTTGAATTTCTGGCTGTCTGCAAGTGTTTGATGTGTTGAAATGGGAATGGTGGAAATGTGCAGATAATGTCGAACAATGTGTACAAGAGTGTGCAGCACAGGGTGTTGGCAAATCCAAAAAGAGAGCCAAGAGTTTCAGCGGCGGTGTTTTTCAACCCAGGTGACCGAGAGAGGCTCTATGGGCCATTACCTGAGCTGGTGACTGAGGATAAACCAGCTGAATACAAACAGTTCACTTTAAGTGATTACATGAGGAGGTTCTTTTCAAAGGAGCTCGACGGGAAGACATTGTCCGGATATTACAAGGCTTGAATTTGATTGGGTATTAAGTAGTAAGCACACATTCAAGTATGCCGAAAATTACATGGAAATGCATACTGGCTTTGTATGTACGAACTTATCACTTATGCAAGAGCTCTCTCTCATTTGTGACTGAATAATGAGAGCTGGCTATTGGGATTCATATATTTGAACATATGGCAAAGTCAGATTCTTATCGTCCAAATTGGTTACATGCGAATGCAATAGCTTTCAACCTAGCCTAACTCCGTATAACATAGCCTCGTCAAGCTCGCAGTCGCAATGACCTTACTTTACGACCATTCAGATTCAGATCAGTTACAACACCTTCCTACTCGACTTGCCCAATAAAAACAGGTAGTTCTCCAAGGAAGCCAGTATTTTTACCCAAAAAAGAAGTTAAAATAATAATTTAGACAAGTATATCACCATAAAAATATTTTTTAGTTAAAATAATATTGTGGCATATGAGCTGCTTTTTTTAATTATTCATAAGTAGGACAGGACATTTCCGGCGACCCGAACCCTCTTATTACTCGAGTCGAACCCTTATGCTGACCAAATTTGTAACGGTTAGACTCCTTTAGGTATCAGTTGTTTGTTCTTTAGATTGTTTATAAGTCGAATCGAGTTAAGTGACATATATTGAAAAGTGTGTTAATCAGATTCATCTACTGGTCAATAGAGAAAAATAAAATGAAAGAAACGCACGGACAGCGCAGAGGCACAAATGGCTGTGGTTAGTCTCGTCAGACTCAAACCCTAGAAAGTCAAACTCACACCACTCCAACAACCAATCCAACTCCGATTCAATTCCATGGCGGAGACAGCTTCAACAGCAGACGACGGCTCATCAACCGCGCCGCTTCTTCGTCCGCGAGTAGATGGTGCCGGCGCGACACGGCCAACGACTTTAGCGGTGTTATTAGGAAGGGCGACGGGGAGGCGAGGGCCATCTATGTTGGTTAGAGAGACAGCAGCGAGGCAGTTGGAGGAACGGAGAGCGGATTGGGGATATTCCAAGCCGGTTGTAGCGTTGGATATGATGTGGAATACTTCGTTTGTGATTGTGTCGATTGTGATGTTGATTTGTAGTATTGATGAGAAGCCTGTTGTGCCGATTAGGTTGTGGATATGTGGATATGCGGTTCAGTGTGGGATACATGTTGTGTTGGTGTGGTTGGAGTATAGGAGGAGGAATAGGAGAGGTAGGGATGAGGGAAGGGAGAGGGATTTGGAGGAAGGTGGGAGTGAAAGTGAACAGGAGGATGATGCGAGGAGTTCTGGCGGCGGCGGTGGTAATCAGACCAGGTGAGAGTTATTCTGCCTGGAATTTGTTGACTTGATAGTGTGTAAGTGTGTACCGGTGTTTGAGATTATGGTTGAATGTTTAGGTGGTGATTGATATAGAAGGAATTAAGTTTCAGGATTGAAGCTTGAATTGTTAGCTACATGTTAATAGTGAGGGTTTGAAATGTTGAGTTGCCTTGAGAACATCTGTTGTCATGTTTGATTTGATAAAATGACATTTGAATAGCTGAGAGCTGAATGTATGGTAGGTTGGGAGTCTAAAATTGTGTTTCAGATTCAGTGGCTCTATGTTTGAAGTGTCTGTTGTCATTATTCTAGTTTTTAGTGTGAGGGATTTTGCCGATTATTATGTGAAATGATATTGATTCTGATTGAAATATGCGCTGAAACATAGGCCTATTTGGTATTCTGATCATTACTTTGTTCATGTATTAATGTATTCAGCAGTATAACTAAGCGCTGCGAGTCTGTCAACACCATGGCTTCATTTCTCTGGTGGATAGTTGGGTTTTATTGGGTTGTTTATGGCGGTGAACTTCTGCTACAGCAGGCTCCTCGTCTGTACTGGTAAGCTATGTTTATTGGTTTGCATTGGACTCTCATCTGTGTGTTTATATATCACTTTACCAGCCAGTGATGCTTTTTTTATTACTTAAATTTACTACTACATCGTCCATGGACTGGAGTCACTGGACAACCCCAGCCAGTGATGATTTAGAGACAGCAATCAATTGCAGTATTCTTTGACATGATTTTTTGGGTCAATATTACATTCTATTATCTCATGATGCAGGTTGGCTGTGGTATTCCTGGCGTTTGATGTATTTTTTGCTATCTTCTGTGTTGTCTTGGCTTGTTTGATTGGATTTGCCCTTTGTTGCTGCTTACCTTGCATCATTGGAATTCTGTATGCGGTTGCCGGCCAGGTATAAGAAAAACCAATTCTTCTAATGCTAAATGTGTACTTTCGATTGTAGGTTTATTTGATACTAGTTCATTGAGTACGGGTCTTACATTACAGGAAGGTGCATCTGAGGCTGATCTTCGGGGCCTGCCTGCATACAAGTTTCGAGTTTTAAGCAGTGATGAAAAAATAAGCTGTGAAGGAGCTGGAAAGATGATTCCTCAGGAAGCCAACAGTGGGCACTTGGCATTGGCTCATGAACGACTTCTTCTACCTGAAGATGCGGTTAGATTTTTGTCTAGTCATTATTTTTGTTCTTTTTCATGTGGTTAGTTGCTTAAACCACATATTTTCCTGAAGTCTATGACAATGAAATTTGATCTCCTTCCAATCTCTTTGTAGGAATGTTGTATATGTCTGACCCCATACGAAGATGGCGCCGAACTTAATGCTCTTCCATGCGGTCACCACTTCCATTCATCTTGCATCATGAAGTGGCTCAAATTGAATGCAACATGTCCATTGTGCAAGTACAACATCCTGAAGGGAAATGAACCAGCATAGTGACAAGTAAACCATTTTTTCCCCATGTGGTGTATAGTATGCAAGGCTGCGTTATGTTACTCTTACTATAGATCTCTTCTATGCATCTGTAATATCAGTGTATTTATGTTAAACTTACGTTGTGGCCGAGGACTCAGTCTGCATATATATCCCGCACATTCAACATGTCCGTTGCACAGTTTGCTGAATAAACATACATCAGAGAGAAACCGACTCTCAGGATACTGTTAATGCCTCTGTTATTATGCCTTTTGTGCATTGCTTTTTAGCATGTGGAGTCCTGTACGAGCTGAACAGTTCAGACCGTTACTCTTATCCTATCCATCAGCGTAAGGTATCTTCAACCTATGTAGCACCTATACGGATACGGGTTCAGATACAGGTACGGATACGGAAACGAAAAACGGCAAAATGAAAATTCATAAATATGGATACGGCATGAATACGACTACGTAAAATAAATATAAATATTGTAATTATACGTCACTTGTTGTTATTACTTTACAAAAATAGATTCATCAATTTATAAAAAGCATGTTCTGCATAAAGCGAAGTTCAAACAAAATATTAGTTCAAAACAAATTCAACCAAATTTGACACAGTTCAAACTTCAAAGCAAAGCATGTTCAACAAAATTCAAAACAAAACGGATTCAACACGGCTCAAAACAAAATAGCAAATATAAATAGTTCCAGATTTAGCTCCGGTAAAGCTTAATCTTTAATGAGCCCATTTTCATATTCCGGTTCAAGCTGAAAAAACGTTTAAACTTTCCAAATTTGTTGTAAATACGTATTTACAACCCAACTAAATCGTTTTTGGTCCGACCCGGCATTTTTAATGAACCGGAATCACCATGAAAACGTATTTATCGCGAATCCACCACGAATCCGTTTCGGGTACGAATCGGATACGGAAACGGCACCTAAATGGCGAATCCGTGCATCCTAGTCTTCAACAGTGACTTGTGACAGTTTACGGACAAAATCAGCATGTACTGCATGTCCAGCCTGAGTTTTATATCCAGGGTAAGTAGAAGCTTCACTAATAGTTGAAGTAAATAAAATTATGTGAATGGAAAGAATGAGATCATTTGTTGACGTGCCTTATATGCAACTATATGAGCAACAGGAAGTCCTTGGCTGCCATGGGCTGCAAATAGGGATAGATCGCCAATAAGGTCTAAGACCTTGTGCCGACATGGCTCATCACTGAAGCGCAAGGGCGGGTTTGACCAGCCTTTAGTTGAGCTGCACGCACAACATGTGTTAGGCCTGAGTAACTGCAACACCCAGTATTACAACCTAGGACTGGGAGCGAGTTAAAGGTGGATGACTTTTACCTGCAAACTATTGCGTTCTCGATCGATCCTCCTTTGATAAGCCCAGCACTCTTCATTTTCTCTACCTAAAAAGCATCAGATTAAGCTCACAACTGAGGTGTCCGAAAGCGGGGAAGAAGAGATGAAAAGAGCATAGTGTACTTCTTCAAATACACAGAAGGTTCTGCAGGAAGCTATTTCCCTAGTGTACCATTCTCTGTCCATAGAGCCAAATGAAAGCCATTGACGGCCAATAGCAGGAACCTGGAACAACAATATAAGTACATACAACAATGTCTGTCCATACCCAAGCTGGTGGAGTAAACTGTACGCCGCGTGTTTACCTGGGGGAAATCGATGCCACAAGCGACCTGAAAAGTCGGGGAAGGGAATGCACTCATAAATGCATCGTTTCTAAACGCATGCACTGGCTCATTCAAATATGGTGCTACCTTATCACAAGCCTTACCCTCCTGATCACTTGCTACTGTCAAACCAATTTCTTCGATTGCATTTACCCATTCCTTCGCAGAGCCATCCAGAATCGGAACCTGCATCATCCCAGTTTATTCAATCCACATCCTTGTCAAAAAAGAAAGAAAGAATTATGAGTCTACAAACCTCAACAGCTTTGCCACTCGAATTCAAATCTTCAATCTCAATCTTGCAGTTATCAACACCAAGACCTTCCAATGCCGAAAGCAAATGCTCCACTGTCCTAACTCTAACACCATCTTTACACAAACTAGTACACAATGGTGTCTCTTCAACCACGTCAATACAAGCAGGAATCACACTACTTCCAACCTCAAAATACCTTCCTTTCCCGGCTAGCTCTGGCCATAATCTAACCCTCGCAACTTCCCCTGAATGCAGCCCCTTCCCCGTCACTTCCACACATCCCGCTAGCGTTTGCTGCGCCCTCCCAGTCTATAAACAAACCCCCCAACAAAACCAGTCAAACACAAAAACAATCATAAATCATTTCATCAAACAGTTGGCGCGCATGATTCAATCTGATTTCCAAGATCTCAACTTTCTCAAATCTTCAACATGCCAATACAAAACTGCAATAAAAGCTTACAGATTTCCACTCCACTGAAGACAGAGCTCTGACCCCATTAACCATCTTGGCGAGCTTCATCGGTCAGGTCAACGCAAATCGCAGATCTTGTCCTCGTCAAATTTCCTAATTCCAAAAACATATTATTTTCTCCTTAATATTAAATTTGTTAATTATATAAAAATAGAAAAATAAAACCCCCAATTAAACCCTACTTCGTCTCCTTTCACTCTCTCACTATCTCGCGTTCGAATTTGGAGCTGCGCGGGGACGAGAAAGATTCGATTTTGAAGTTAATTAGGGTTTTGATTATTATTATTGGCGCAATAATTAGGTTGGGGAGAGTTGATTTTCTAGGGTTTTGGAATGTCGCGGGAGGAGGAGATTGTGTTGAGGGATGTGTCAAACGCCGGCATTGTTGTCAGCGACCGGATTAGTCGGGATGTGTCGTCGCAGCTTGATCTTGAGGAAGCGTTGGAGGCTTCTAGATATACAAGTCATCCGTATTCAAGTCATCCTAGAGAGGTTGGTTTCCTTAATTTAGGGATTTAGGGTTTGATTTTGTTGATTTTGATTAGTTTTTGTTGTGATGGGGTGTGATTCTTTGTAGTGGCCTCCATTGGTTGAAGTAGCGGAAACTTGGGAGTTGCCGCAGAAACTTATAGATAGTTATAATGCTGCTGGTGGAGAGGGGACTGCTTTATGTGGTATATTTCCGGAGATTCGAAGGGCTTGGGCGTCGGTGGATAACTCTCTCTTTTTATGGCGATTTGATAAATGGTTAGATGTGCAATCACGCTGATCATTGTCGCATTTTGAGTTTATTGTTACATTAGATGTATCTAGATACTGAGTTATTTTTTGTTTTTTTGTTTTTTGCTCTCAGTATTTGAACGTGTAGAAATCTATTCATCGTGAAGTTTACTGCATTTGTATAGGGATGGTCAGTGCTCTGATTATAGTGGAGAGGAGCAAGCGATTTGTGCAGTCGGTCTTGCTAAAACTAAACCTAGTGTATTTGTTGAAGCCATCCAATATCTTGTAGTGTTAGCTACTCCTGTTGAGGTGAGTATATTCCATTATTTAATGATTTACATAACCATTTTTTGATCTATTTAAATTACTTTTGGAATTGTGCTTATATCGTGGTTTATGTATACATATTGAACATTGGAACTCATTTTTGAATGTTAAGCATTTTTATTTACTTCCAGGGAAGCAATTTATAACCATGTTTTGATCAAATCCCGTGTCACATTTAATAAATGTGTTTCTTCGTTTTCAGTTGGTTCTTCTTGGAGTCTGCTGCGCTCCAAGGGGTGATGGATCTGACCCGTATGCCGAGGTTTCGTTGCAGCCCTTACCAGAATATACAATACCATCAGACGGGATTACGATGACCTGTGTGACCTGTACTGATAAAGGACGTATTTTTCTGGCAGGCCGTGATGGTCATATTTATGAGTTGCTTTATTCTACTGGTTCCAGGTGGCCGAATAAACGTTGCCATAAATATTGTCTTACTTCAAACTTTGCAAGTAGCTTGAGGTACTTTATCCCTGCCATTGTTTGGATAGGTTAACTGCTGGTCATGCACCTTTTTTGTTTTTTAAGGTAGGAATGCATAACTTACAGGTGACGTTCTTATTCTATTTGGTTTTCATATTGCAGCTGGGCAGTACCAAACATCTTTAAGTTTGGAGCTGTTGATCCTATCATCGAAATGGTCATTGATAATGAGAGATACATTTTATACGCTCGAACTGAAGAAATGAGACTTCAGGTATTTGTTTTGGGCAATAACGGGCAAGGGGCACTAAAAAAAGTTGCAGAGGAAAAGAATCTAATTAACCAAAAAGACTATGGTGGTCGACAACCAACAGGACCAAGGGCCTCAAATCGACCTGCTAAGCCATCCATAGTTTGCATTTCACCTTTATCTACCCTTGAGTCGAAGTGGCTACACCTCGTTGCTGTCCTCTCAGATGGAAGAAGGATGTATATGTCCACTTCACAAGTCAGCAGTGGAGCTGTGGGTAACTTCAGCGGTGTCAGTTCTAGCAATAATAAACCCAACTGCTTAAAAGTTGTCACCACGAGGCCCTCTCCTCCTCTAGGTGTTGGCGGTGGACTTGCTTTTGGAGCTTTAGCCATTGCAGGTAGAACTCAAAGTGAGGATATCTCTCTGAAGGTTGAAGCGGCTCACTATTCGGCTGGTATGCTTGTCCTTTCTGACTCATCTCCTCCGGCCTCATCTTCTCTTCTTTTGGTTACCAAAGATTCCAGCTCACAGTCGACAGTGTCTGGAGGGGCCAGTGTGAGGGGTTCTAGAGCCTTGCGGGAATGTGTCACATCGCTTCCTCTTGAAGGTAGAATGCTTTTTGTCTCGGACGTTTTACCCTTGCCTGATACTGCATCTACCGTGCATTCCTTATATTCTGAGTTGGAGTTTTGTGAATACGATCAGACTTGGGATTGTGTCAAGTCGTCTGGAAAAATTTGGGCTCGAGGGTACCTTTCTACTCAACACATTATACCAAGGAGAAGGGTAGTCATATTTAGTACTATGGGCATGATGGAGGTTGTTTTAAACAGACCTGTTGATATTTTGAAAAAACTACTAGAATCCAACTCTTCAAGGACACTGATACAGGATTTCTTCAATCGCTTTGGAGCTGGGGAGGCTGCTGCAATGTCACTTTTGCTTGCTGCGAAAATAGTCCACACTGATGATGTAATCAGCAATGTAGTCGCTGAGAAGGCAGCGGAAGCTTTTGAGGACCCTAGAGTTGTTGGGATGCCACAACTTGAAGGTATTAATCCTTTGTCCAACACTAGAACGGCAGCAGGAGGGTTCAGTATGGGACAAGTGGTTCAAGAGGCCGAGCCTGTGTTCTCAGGGGCACATGAAGGCTTATGTCTATGTTCGTCAAGATTGCTTTTGCCGTTGTGGGAACTGCCTGTCATGGTCACAAAAGGACCTTCAGATTCTGGTATGGCTGATAATGGCGTTGTCCTCTGTAGACTCCCAGTTGATGCCATGCAAGTACTCGAAAACAAACTTCGTTCGTTGGAAAAATTCATAAGGTCGAGAAGGAATCAGAGAAGAGGACTCTATGGTTGCGTTGTTGGGCTGGGAGATATGACTGGTTCTATTCTGTGTGGAACAAGCTCAGAATTAGGTGCTGGAGACAGGAGCATGGTTAGGAACTTATTTGGGACGTACACAAGGAATGTTGAATCAAGCAGTGGTGCCACACCTAATAAGAGACAGAGACTCCCTTACAGTCCAGCTGAGCTAGCAGCGATGGAGGTTATTTCGCCTTTTCACTGTTTTTTCTATTTCCCTCTTTCATTATGAATTCTTCAATAGTTTCTTTTGAACTATAATTCAGGTCAGAGCAATGGAATGTATTAGGCAGTTACTACTTCGATCTGCTGAAGCTCTGTATCTGCTACAACTTCTCTCCCAGCATCACATAGCACGCTTGATCCAAAGTTTTGATGCTAATTTACAGCAGGCATTAGTCCAACTTACATTTCATCAATTAGTTTGCTCTGAAGACGGTGATCAGCTTGCTACTAGGCTTATATCCGCTCTTATGGAGGTAATTTGTTTTAGTGACAGCTTCATCTTGCTCTTTAGTGTTTATTAGCGTTCTGCCTAAGCTTGTTGTGTTTTTCTTTTTCTTTTTCTAGTTCTACACTGGCACAGATGGAAGAGGAACAGTAGATGACATCAGTGTAAGACTACGCGAAGGTTGCCCAAGCTTCTTTAAGGAGTCAGATTACAAATTTTATGTGGCTGTCGAGTATCTTGATAGAGCTGCAGTTACTTTAGACACCGAGGAGAAGACAAGCCTTGCTAGAGAAGCCTTTGATATCTTAAGTAAAGTTCCAGAGTCAGCAGACTTGCAATCTGTTTGCAAACGGTTTGAGGATTTAAGGTCTGTTAACATGAAATATACTGGGGGCCTATACATTTTTTACTTATCCTTGAAATTTTGAAATAATAATGCGAGTATTCTAACCGGTGCAGGTATTATGAAGCCGTTGTTCGTCTACCATTGCAGAAGGCTCAAGCACTTGATCCGACAGGGGATGCTCTCAATGAGCAAATTGATGCAGGGATACGTGAAGGTGCTCTTGCTCGGCGTGAGCAGTGCTATGAAATAATTACAAGTGCTTTACGTAATCTGAAAGGAAAATCATCCAAAAGGGAGTTTGGGTCTCCAGTTAGATCTGTTGGTCCGTCCATTCTTGATGACGCGGCTCGAAACAAGTACATAATGCAGATTGTTCAGCTTGGTGTTCAGTCACCTGACAGAGTATTCCATGAATACTTGTATAGAACCATGATTGATTTGGGGCTTGAGAACGAACTGCTGGAGTTTGGAGGACCTGACTTGGTGCCTTTCCTTCAGGATGCCGGACGCAGACCAGCACAAGAGGTTAATTATTTGTGTTAATGCTTTTATAATAGATATCGACCGCTATGACCACTCTTTCTGTCAGAAGTTACACTTACACTATGCTGGAGTAGCTTGCTTTTACTCTTTCGATGCCTAACTTGCATTTGACATTTCAATGTAGTTGCACAGTTCTGTCCGTCATGGGGGAGCACAACTATCGGTTAACCAAGTCAAGTATCTTGATCTTTTGGCACGGTACTATGTTATGAAACGTCAGCATCTACTTGCTGCTCATGTATTGCTAAGACTGGCTGAAAGACGCTCCTCAGAAGGTGATGCTGTCCTCACTTTGGAACAAAGGTTAGTTTGACTAGTTTCAAATTCAGTAAAGTGCCTTATTAATTTACTCATGTTTAATGAGAGATGTTACAAGATGGTTTTGATAGTCAGTTATTGACAATTATTATCCAATCTCTCATGCAGACACCAGTACCTGAGCAATGCAGTTCTGCAGGCAAAGAGTGCTAGCGAGAGTGAAAGTTTTGTAGGAAGGAGTGCTTTTGATAGCGGATTGCTGGATTTGCTTGAAGGAAAGCTTGCGGTTCTGAGGTTTCAAATTAAGATCAAAGATCATTTGGAGGCCCTGGCTTCTAGTTTAGAGGCTTCATCGGGCACATCCGATATGGTTCAAGATGAGCAAGATACCAGCAACAACATGACTGCTGACGCTGATTATGTGAATACAATTCGCGAAAAGGTCAAAGAGATAGCCTCTGATCTGAAAAGCGTCACTCAGCTATACAATGATTATGCTGTCCCGTTTGAGCTCTGGGAGGTGCATCTCTCTTTTGAATATATTATACTGTAGTTAATAGTGCTAATTTTTAATGGATGTTCAAGTCCGATAGTCTCTAAGAATATCTAACAATTTGAACTTGCAGATATGTCTGGAAATGCTATACTTTGCCAATTACTCTGGTGATGCTGACAGTAGCATTGTAAGAGAAACATGGGCTAGACTTATCGACCAATCTTTATCATCCGGAGGTGTAGCTGAAGCATGCGCAGTTCTGAAGCGAGTTGGTTCCAGTGTATATCCAGGCGATGGAGCTGTGATTCCTTTAGACACATTGTGTCTTCACTTGGAGAAGGCTGCACTGGTACGTTCAATTAACATTTGTTACACATTCATAGTGAATGGATGACATGGAGTGTAAATGTTATCCTGCACTTTTTCATAAGCAGGAGAGATCAATATCGGGGTCAGAAGTAGTCGGGGATGAAGACGTAGCAAGGGCTCTGTTAGCGGCTTGCAAGGGCGCCCCAGAGCCCGTCCTAAACACATATGACAAGTTACTGTCGAGTGGTGCAATTCTGGCCACACCCACCCTCAGGCTGCGCCTGCTTCGTTCAGTTCTTGTTGTGCTTCGAGAATGGCTGATGTCAGTATTTGCTCTGCGCATGGGAACAAGCTCTTTTGGAGCTTCTCTTATCTTAGGTGGTTCCTTTTCAGCTGAGCAAACAGCCGGCATAAGTCAAGGGATCCGTGATAAAATCGCGAGTCTTGCAAACAGGTCAGTTCTTTGCCAGTCATACAAATGTCGCATCCTAGACAGTCAGTATACCTCTAGCAATAATGTATTTTGATTGTGTTATCTAATTTACATGATTTCCTGTTTTCTCTAAACTCAATTTTTTGTTTTGAAACCTGGACACAGATACATGACCGAAGTGAGGCGGCTGCCTCTTCCTCAGTCCCAAACTGAAGCAGTATATCTAGGCTTCAAAGAGCTCGAAGAGTCCCTCACAAATGCATACGCTGTCGAGCGCCGCTACTAGTCGCCCTTCTGTACCAACATTCCTTGTATCATTTCTGTAGCCTCTATGTAAAAGACATTGTGAATCAATTCGCTTTCCATTTAGAAACCGTCTAAAGTTGAATATTATCGCCAATAGATATTTTACTCTCTTTTTTTTCTTTTTCGATGGCCATAAAGACGTAAACAGATGTAGAGATACAATACAAATTACTGATCTGGCCGAAGACAAGGTCCTAGGAACACAGGACATGCCATCAAGCTCTATCCATGATAGGCCAGTATCTCTAGCATGTTTTGCTGTGTAACATCAGCCACCGAGTTAGCCTCCCTTCTGATCAGATTGATCTGCCAGCCTTCATGATTCGACACCTCCTCCGCTCAAAAGCAAAACTACTGTTCTGAATTCACCGTTGTAGAACCATACCATATGATTTCAGCCACTTTAGTGATGATGTCAGTTTGGAAAATAACTTTGTCCTGTCCCAACTTTTTTTGCCAAGCAACATACCATGCTTTATTAAGGGACAAGCCTTTCGCTTCTCCTGACATGACTCACTACCACTGAATGAGCAGCAGCAATCACTCAGAAATTCACCTGATTGCGACCTAACTTGATACACTGCGTGGCTTAATTGAATTCGCTTTTAAAAAAGCTTTTGATCCTCATCACTGTGAACTGAATCTGCATACCTTCTTTTCCATGCCATTTAAGGCTCCTGTTGAAACCTGTTTGTGTCCAATTCCATTGATAGATAGAATATCCAGTCGGCAAAAAAGCTAAAATGAAAGGACGAGATAGTGTCCGCTCAGACCTAAGACCACCCATATCGCTTTAAAACACCAACATTCCTTAAGGCTCTTTTGGTTACGGGCAAAAGATGAGGAAAAGAAAATTTTTTAAAAAATAATTTTCTCATGAAAATTTTGATCATAATTTACCTATTCTTTATATTTTTTCCCTTACAACTAAATACATAATTTCATTTTCATTTTCAATCAAAATTTTCTTTTTCACTTCTTTTTTCCACGCAACCAAACGGAACCTTAAAAAAAAGTGCATAGCTAACTCAATCTTCTAACCAAACTCATCATCAACTTCCCAACATTCTCAAACCAGTAAATTCCCTTTTTTTCGCTTTGTTCCCATCAAATTCAGTTTATGTTTCCAAGATAATAATCATTCTATTTAATAATTAATTCAAAAACCATCTCCCAACAAACAAATTCAAAATTGAACCAAAAAATCTGCATTCTTCCTCCTCGCAATCGAAATCGTATTTATACATTTCACTCTCAACCATTCTCTCCTCTCCGCTGCCTCGTGACTCGCGCTCCGCATTCTCGAATCTTCTCACGATCTCCTCCTTCCTCACTTCACCATGTGATTCAAATCCCCAACCGCCGATCCTGAATCCGATTTCGTCGAGATTTTCCCACGCGCTCCCATCATCCACCGCTGAATCGTCTTTAAACGCTTCGACTTCGACAGCGACGGTAAGATCTCATCATCCGAACTCGGTTCAGTAATCACCAGCCTCGGCCAAACCGCTACCGACGATTAAATCAAGAAAATGATACTTTGAAGCTTTGATAAGGACGGCGATGGATTCATCAGTTTAGATGAGTTCATTTGAAATCAATGTTAAAGATGTTGACTCTGATGAGGTTTTGAAGACGCTAATGCGTAATAGAAGCGTTTTCAGTGTTTGATAAATGGTTCGATTTGTCATTTGTGTTCAGGAATTGCATCAGATTTGGATGAGGATTGCTCTGAGATTGAATTTAGAAGGATGGTTAGTGGTGTTGATTCTGATGGTGATGGTTTGATTAGTTTTGACGAGTTTAAAGTCAGTGATGGATAATGGCTTGCGGCCGCCTCGTCGTTGATCCTCAGCTTGGTTAGGTTAGCAAGAGTCGTAGTAGTTTTCACAATTTCTCATGGTTCATTTCTGCAAGAATATTCTAATATGAGGACGAAATAGACCAGGCTTATAACGGCTCGAATGCGCAAGATCATTGATAAGTAAAACCAGACTAGGCTTCTACGAAGATGATCTCACTAGGCTTACAGCGAGTATGTATCGTATGCATGAGGAACTGCTGTTGATACAAAAAAAAAAGTTATGGTTATGATACACAAGGGAGGGAGATGGGTGTTATGTGATCAGAGATTAGACTGATATGGGTGTATTGGAGAGACCGAGTCGGGAAGGGGAGGGAGAGCGTTGACGCTGGCCGACGAGTACTCTGGTGATCTCAGGTTGCTTTAGCCATGGGTTTCTTGTGTTTTGAAACTCCTGTTTTATCTTCTTGACTTGGTTGTGAACTGGTGACGTTGGAGCACTCATCAACAACTGCTCTTGCTCTTGCTCTTGCTCTTGGATTGCTCTGCTGCTGCTGCTGCTGCTGCTTCTCTCCATGGCCATCTGATATCGTATTAACTTATGACTTGAGGTTGATGATTGAAGGTTGGGGAGATGATGTGGGGATTTATACAGAGGGATGTGTGGTGATGATAGAGTTAGGGAAGGTAGGTCTGTCAAAGGGGGTGAGGATGTGTTGTGCTGACATGTGTGTTGTTTTGGTCTTTGATTCATTCATTGATTATTCATATTCGGAGTCAAAGACGACGGCAGCAGCAGCAGCACCATCTCTAAACATTCACTTCACTTCAATCTAATCTGAGCGTACATGTGTGTCGTGGACTTGGACTGTTGGGTGTTTACTTTCCGTTCAACAACTTTCCGCCATCTGCTTCTTATTCTTCTTCATTTTTGTCCCTACACACTTTCCCCACGTTTTGCTTCCTGATTTACACACGTCTTTGCTGCTCAAGCTGATTGAATGAACATTTACTTTGTTGTGCATGATTCCTCAATTTTCATGCTAATCTGGGAATCAGTTTTCATGCATATCATGAATATCTACAACAGCAACTGACAAACACTATATACAGTATGAAGATTGACTTGGACAGGATTCATTGGACCTGAAATGGCCACATCTAAGGTGCACGTTATTTTATTTTATTTGAGGCTAGTACATTTGAAGTCTGAGCATATATATCTAACAATTACAATATCTTGTTCAATAACCCTAACTAAACTCTTTGGTAGATATCCAGTTTAGCAGCGCGGACTGCATTAGGCTCTTCTGTCAATGAACAATAATTCCACGTCACTAGCAATGTGGAAAGAAATAACACTATTATACTGAACCTTTGATTTTGGAGTTTCAGGATAAGGGTCTAAACTACTTGACCACAACCATGTTGACATCTAAGGTGAAAGTTGATTACATTCCACTTTAGATATCTATTGTCTCTGCCCTAAAGCATTCCCATCTCTATCGTTTCTGCCCCGCTACAAACAAACAAAAACATGCTACAAAAAGTATTTGAATCACCAAGCGGAGTCCGGTTTATACTCTTTTGTAATTAGCAGAAATAACCAGAGTCCGTTACCTTTTTTTTTTGCAGGAAGTTGTGAATTATTTCACCAACTATGCAGTACTATTAGTAACCAACAGCTTGGGCATCACGGTAAATGCACATACTGCATTTGCGGATTCTCAGATTGGCAAAGCAAACACAACACAAAGCTATCTCAGGTATCTGTCTGAATGTCTAGGCATGAACCTCTGTGTCCGAAACATGTTTTTTTAAATTTTAGGTGGATGGTTTCCGAGGCATGTAACTTGACGAGATGGTTTTATTATCGAGAAGGCAGTGCCTTACATATATATTGGTGTCAAATTTGACATGGAAGGCCATACATATTTCATAGGGCTATCAGCTATGCTTCCTTCAGACAATGCGCATGCACAAGGTGATTCCATCTCCAATAGAGATTTGGCTCAGAAGCTAGATGCAGATTGAGCTCCTTCATAGTCTCTGTCTTTCCTTTGTAAGGCTCCTCTAACTTGCATATTTCTATCGGCACCGTTTCAATAACTATTTCATAATATTGCAGGTACCTTACCTTGTCGGCATCCACAAATACAAAGTCAGAGGGTTCGATTTCACCCTTTTGAATGATCAAATCAAACCGAATTACAATGTATATTTGACAGGTACAGAGGTGATATACTTTCTGAAAATAATTAGTTTGAGGGTTTGCAGAGATGTGTACGTCAGCTAGCAGCTCATCAAGAGTTCTATTTGCTTTCATAATTTTGAACAGCATCCACAAGAATTGCCCCTCATCTGCTGGTACACTGAGCCTTGCCCTGATAAACAGCACCAATCTTTCCTAGTTTACGATACCATGCGAGTATAAAATAGTCTTGTACGTGCATGTATATATACATACAATTCGCCAAACTTGTTGTAATTGGCTTCTCGGAGGCCTTTTAGCTGCTCTCTCTTGGGAAAGCGCTGGTATTCAGAATGTA